>VZRM01005894.1:1428138-1491395 GCA_013397955.1 Grantiella picta | reverse complement strand
TCGGGAGCTGGGCGCGGGTCAGTGCCGCGGGGTCGGGCTGCGCTCGCCGAGCCGTGAGTGTGTGTGAGTGCACCGCGGCTACGAGAAAAGATAGATGCACGTCCTATTTCTCCAGGTTTATAGAACGACATTTAAAGCGTGTAGCAGAGCATTAAGCTTTAAGGTTCACAGTATTTTGCCGGGGTCAGGGTTTGTAACTTGAAAGTGTTGTTTGCAAGGGAAAAAACGGCGTTTAAATGTTTAGGCTTGCGTTCCCTCCTGGGGGAGATCAGCTGTGTGTGTTTGTACCCAGGCTTTGTTTCGTTATGTTAAAAAGGATGTCCTGATGATAGGCGGTGTTTTGGTGTCCCTTCTTTTGGCAAAGGGTGGTAACTTTTTAAGAAAGTATGCAAGGGTTTGCAGTCCAAATATAGAAGTGCTCAGCTAATGAAATAGGTAGTATGCTCTACTGCATTGAATCCAGGATAATTGTAAGCACTGAAAAGCGCAGGGACCTCAGTGGGAGTATACTATGTGTTCTTTAGGTGTCGTGGTGCATATATGTATTCCTAATATGTTTGGTAAACTGAAAAGTACTCTGCAATAGGTAACATTTGTTATTTGCAGTTTGATATGCCATAGGACTCTTTACTGGTTTTAAAAGCTTGTGCCCAGTTTGCTTTGGTTTCTGGATCTGTTTTAAGTTCCACTTTGTTGGCCAGTAAGAGACCACCAAACATGTTGATATGTGGGAGCAATTCCCCCGACCTGAAGAGGGAGAATGCTCGTTTGTGTACATTTTGAGTCTTAAAAAATAGTAGACATGAGCCTTTCTGAAATGGAATAACCAAACTCATCATTAATATTAGGTGTCCAGTGCTGATGCCGTGTCTACTTCAAACTAGCTATGCTGCCAGAGGAAACTGACTTCTATCCCCTGAGTTCCTAAAGAGGCTAACTTTAACTTGGATTAGCTCTTGTGTTCTGGCTTGCTTTGTGTATTTCCACTCATTGTGTCCACACAAGAGAGTAAAGGACACAAGGAGAAACTACTTGAGGTGACTCAGTGTGTTTTTACCTGATCCAAGTACCTGTGAAACTACCAGAAGTTGGCTGTAAGAACAAAATTGGCTTTCTCTGTAAATACTAGCTGTTCCTGCTGGTGGACTCTGAGTTACAAAAATGGAGGGTTGAAGGGACTGTGTATAGATGACACAAACCTTCAGGCTCTCAGGGTAATTCTGCTCGTTTTAAAAGCCTATTGCCTTCACAGGTGCTGAGTGGTGCAACCTGTATGACTTAACTCCCTTTATTCTCAGTACTCAAATTATGTGTGGAACTGACATTTTGAAATTACCAGTTTAGAGTGTGCCTTCTTTATGAACAACAGACTAAATCCATTCAAACTCAAATTTACAGCGACAAGTAGTAGCTGCAAAACATTCAATTTTCATATAGTTATAATTTTTACTGATTTGGGAATATGTCAGCTGATGATCAGTTTTGGGGATTTTTCTGAGTGTGATAGTAGGGACAAAATGGTTGTGTTGTGTCACACTGCTTCAAATAGAATTCTCTTAAGACTGATTTTTGTACTTTCATTTTCAGGCTCCTGCTTATCATCTCATTTTAGAAGGAATTCTAATTCTATGGATAATCAGACTTCTTTTCTCCAAGACATACAAGCTTCAAGAGCGATCCGATCTAACACCTAAGGTATAGTGAAAAAAATACTTTTCTTTAGAGAAATAGTTTATAGCAATTGACGTATTTGGCTGTTGAAGCACTGCTGCATTATAAATGGTGCTGCTTTTTTTTTTTCTTTGACTTCAAAAGAATGAGCTTACCTTGGACTCAGAAACTGCCTATTGCTTAAATGCATCAGTTTATGCTTTCAAAATAGCACTGTGTTTGAGAGCCTGAGAAATAAGAAGACTGATATAACAGTAACTGTTAAGCTATGAAAAACTGGCATTAGCTGTACTCAATGGAGGGCTTTATTTTAAAAATGAAAGCTATGTTAAAAACACCCTGCCAAATAAAAACAACTGTAAGATTGTAGAGGGTAGGAAAATGGCCAGTCTGTACATGTGGTGTCTGTGAGTAATAACTCTGAGAGTTTATGGTGGGTTCCACAAAATTGTAGTTTAGTAGCAATTTTCTTCTTTTGCAATGTCATTGTGCTGAGAAAACAAAAAAAAAAAAAAGCTGTAATTGTGAAGACTGGAATTTCTTCCTGACTTCTGGCAGTAGACTATCAGCAATGAGTAGAGTTTGTTTTGAAGATGTCCCTGGACTAGTTTAATTGATCTTCAAAGTAGTGGTATCCCTTGTAAATAGGATAAAATACTGAAATTTCTTCATGGTACTAAAGAAGGTTTGTGAAACAGATTTATGGGTACTTGTAATGTGTATATGTAATTCCCATGTATGGCATGGGCTTGCATGCTTTTTGATCTTATTCTCACTAAGAATGCACACTAAGGATATGTGCTTAGCATGATTCATCAGTGAACAGGATGCAGGGGCTGTAGGCACAAGTCTAAAAACATGAGCAAAACTGCAGGCAATGTCCTCATTTGGGGAGCACTTATTAAATGAGGTTAGAGTGTTCTAGGGAACACTTTAGCAGTTATTTATTGAGAGAGCCAGTACGGCTTCACAAAGGACAAGTCCTGTCTGACCAACCTGGTAGCCTTCTGGGATGGAGTGACTCTGTCTTTGGACATGGCAAGGACTACAGGTGTCATTTTTCTGAACTTGTGTAAAGCCTTTGATATGATCTCCCTCAACCTCCTTCTCTCTAAATTGAAAGAAATGGATTTGATGGGTGGAGTGCTAGGTGGATAAGAAAGTGGTTGGATGGTCTCACCTAAGGGGTAGTCGCCATTGTCTCCAAGTCTCAATGAATGTCAGTGACAGATGGTGTCCCTCAGGGATCCGTACTGGGATCAGTATTCTTTAATATCTTCATTAATGGCTTAGATGACGAAATCAGGTGCACCCTCAGGAAATTTGCAGATGACACCAAGCTGAGTGGTGTGGCTGACACATCTGGGGGAACAAGCTTGAGAAGTGGGTCTGTGGGAATCTCATGAGGTTTAACAAGGCCGAGTGCAAGGTGCTGCACCTGGATCAGAGCAACCTCTGGTACCAACACAGGATGGGGATGAACAGATGGAGGGCAGCCCTGGGGAGAAGAATTTTGGGAGCGCTGGTGGGTGAGAGGCTGGACATGATCCAGCCATGTGCACTCCCAGCCTAGGAAGCCAAACGTGTCCTGGGCTGCATCCAGAGCAGTGTGGGCAGCAGGGAAGGGAGGGGATTCTGCCCCTCTGCTCTGCTCTGGTGAGACCCACCTGGAACACTGCATCAGCTCTGGGGTCCCAAGAAGGGCTTGGACCTGTTGGAGTGAGTCCAGAGGAGGCCACCAAGTTGATAGAGGGTTGGAGCATCCAACCTGTGAGGAAAGGCTGAGAGAACTGGAATTGTTCAGCCTGCAAAACAGATGGCTTTGGGGTGACCTAAGTGCGGCCTTCCAGTACCTGAAGGGAGCCTGCAAGAAAGATGGAGAGACTATTTACAAGAGCCTGTAGTGACAGGACAAGGGGCAATGGCTTCAAAATGAAAGAGAGCAGGTTTATATTAGATACTAGGTAGGAATTCTTTACTGTGAACATGGTGAGGCACTGGCACAGATTGCCCAAAGAAGTTTGGGGTGCCCCATCCCTGGAAGTGTTTAAAGCCAGATTGCATGAGGCTCTGAGCAACCTGGCTTAGTGTAAGTTGTCCCTGCCAGTAGCAGGGATGTTGGAACCAGATGGACTTTAATGTCTCTTCCAACCCAAATGCTGCTATGATTGGTGTCAGGAAGCGAACTAAGCAGGAATCAAGGATGGCTGGTTCAGTTCTGTGCTTGGAAGAGTTTGATTTGATCCTGGAATACTTAAACTTTGCCATATTTGATAAAATACATAGGAGCACTGAATACAAAGGGAGTTCCAGTGCAGTGAAACACTGAGTGTTCATATTATCTGAGAAGACACACTGCAGATTTAAAGTAGCCCCTGACTGTCCATCTGGAAACTAGTACAGTTCATTTAGTTGAGCTTTCCTGCATCAGATAGTTTTCATGTCTGGTATTTTGGAGAGTAAGTTTTTCGTTTTAAAGAATAATTCTGCTGTAGATGGCAGGAAAAGGCTCTTTGTGACTCTTGGATAATTGGTGACCTGAAAAAGCTGAAACCTGTCTTTTCTTTACAAAGTAAGAAATTCTGTCATGTAACTCTGTGTGCATCTTGGATTTTATCATGCAGTTGCAGTTCATCTTCATTCGTGACAGACCATTTTACTGAAGCTGAAGTATTTAAGAAAGTACTCAGATAATTCTTTGATAGTGCTGTGTGGGAAAGAAAATTGTTCTGTGTCTTATTAACTGGGGGCAATAAAGAATTGGGAGATTACACATGTACTCAGTCTGCTACAGCTCAGTGGGAGCAAGGGTTTAGAAGGGTGTCAGAAGGAGGAACAATATGGCAGTGGCTTACACTTAAATTATGCTACTTTTGCAGAATGGCAGTATTAAAATGCACTGTCAGGATAGCAGTTCACAGGCTTTCTGAAAAACAGAAGCATCCAACTATTTTATTGCTGTGATTTCTGATGAGATATGTACAAACTTTACCAAGGTTGAAGGGGGAAAAGGAATGTGAATACTAGCAAGAATCCTAAGTGATCAAGAATTACCTTGTATATAGACTAGATACATTGATTCACATTGCAAGTTACAGAAGCAAAAAGTTACAGAGTGCTGTGAGCCGTATTGCTGCAGCAGGTTTGAGTGTGAAAGATGCCACCAACTTTTTGTTACCTTTATCGTGATGGTGAAAAGAAGGGCATAGGTGTATGCTCTTTGTTCTGATCCTGTGTTCAAATTGGCTTACCATGAAGGAGATGCCAGTTAGAGTAGCTGACTGTACCATTGACCTTTGAAGATGGAAGTAGTGGTTTCTTTAGGAAGAACTGTGTTTGGAAGTGAATGTCTTGTCTACAGGTAGTTCATGGAAAGTAAGCATAAATGCAGCAGTGAAGTTAGAGTGTGAATACATCTACAGTTGGAGGAGCTAAGGAAACTGATACATCAGAGTCATGGAATGATTCCATTTCTCTTTCTACAGTGTAGATAATTCTTGTGAAGAGAGCTCATGTATTTTGTGTAGAGGAATAGCTGCGAACACACAGAGACATGCCTTCTCCTTAAACGTTACTAAAAATCTGCAGATAATTGACACTAGTCTGTGTCATGGATTAACCCCAGTAGGTAGCTGAAGGTTGCACAGCTGCTCACAAAGCAAAGAAAGAGTAAAAGCAAGAAAACTGGTGAGTGAATATAAAATTATTTAATAAGTGAAGGAAAAGTGGAAGAGAGAAAACTAGACAAGTGATGCAAAGGTGGTCATTCACCACCTCCCACTGGATGGACCAATATCAGACAGTTCCCAAACAAAAGGTGACTAAATTCCTTAAAATCTCTCTTCTTCCTTTTATTGCTGTATGACATCATACAGTGTGACTTCTGTGTTTGGTTAGTTCAAGCCTGATTGTGTCCCTTCCCGATCTCTCGGGCATCCACCAGTCTATTTACTGTGGGGACAAAGTGTGAAACAGAAGGTGCTAGCATGGGTAAAGGCTGTTCAGCAAGAGGTACAATTTCAATGTTACCAGCATGGTTTTCGCCACAGACATGAAACACAGCAGTATGTGAGCAGCTATGAAGAAAATTACCACCATCACAGCCAGACCCCGTACAGTCCATTTCACACGATATGGGATCCCATACACCCAAGCTTCTTGTGTGTGTGTGTTCATCTACATGTAGAAACATGCTAGCTGTTCAGCAAGTAGGCCGCTGCTGATTTACCTTCTGACTTGTCCTAGTTTGAGTCATGCTGTGGTGTCCAGTCTTTACTGTTGCCTTTTTCAGCCTGGAGATGAAACTTGAGATAATTTTAGTATAGGAGTTAATAGAGAAGTAGATTTTTATTGGACCTCCAGGGGCAGTTATGGAAGAACATCTACAAAAGCCCACCTCCACACAGGTGAATACAGTTTTATAGCTTTTAGGAAATTAACATAGTTGATAAAAAGCACCAATTAGGAGGACAAGTGGTGATGTAATTGTCCCTAGGTCAAGCCCCTTCTCTGGAGCTCCCTCCCCTTGGTACTAGCTGTACTTGTTCATAAAAATGTGTCTTGAAGACCTTCATTCTCAGGGAGAACCCAGATAGGATAGGGGCTTTGTACCCCTACAGGCTTGGAGCTCTGGAATGTGTTTGGTCTTTGTAGCTGGAGAAGAGGGTAGGGAAAAGTACTGGGAAGGTTACAAACGTGTCAAAGAAACAAGGTGAAAATCCAGCATTATTACCACACTAGAAAGAAATACTAGGTTGCTCAGGTATAGCCACTGGAGATAGGCCTGCTCAGGTGGTAGAGCACACACTATCTTTATGCTAGCCACTCATATAATGGTACCTGAAGTTTCTTTGTGAACTATTGTTGGGAATGCTGCCAGAGCAGACCTGACTCCATGTAATAAATATTAATGAAGAATACAATTACTGCACAGCTGTCTTAGTGATCTGTTAGGACCAGTTGGTCCTGGGGAACAAGAAGAAGATAATATATTGTGCAACCTAATGCACTTAGTTGTCGTGCTTCTGAATGAGTGAAGAAATCCTCCCTGAAGGTGTCTTTTAGCTTCAGTCAAATGTGTAGCAAGAGTACTAAGAAATCCAACGCAGAAATCACCTTTCAACTGGCAGACTCTTACGCTTTGATAATAGTGTTTGTAAGTATTCTTACTGGTTCTTTTAGGAAATAGTATCTCCCAAATCATTAACTAAAAAGGTGGAGGGCTTCTCTGATACTGTAAGTTCCTGATAGTTTGGGAAACATAATTAAGTCTGTGGCCATACAGGGTGCTAGACATAAATTCTTATGGGCTTTCACACAATTAAAATCTGTAGAAAGTGACAAAGTGACAATGAGGACTGGAGCGGGCTCTGGAAGTTTGCATGGTCAGATTTAGCTATGTGAAAGGAAGTTGCCCTGTAAGTCTCTTTGTCTTACTTGGCAGTAAATGATAATGAGACAGAGATTTGCTCTCAAAATCTCTGAAATACTGCTAAGACTCATATCTTACCATTTGCAAATGGGAGGAATATCTTTTTTCTTTGGTTTTAGAATTTCTACTGAAGTAGTAGCGTGGGACATGTTTTATTTGAGTGATATTAGTCAGAAGGCTGGAAAGTTCCTACCAGAGACAAATAATTAATGTGTGGCTGAGAAACACATAGACCTTGAGTGTTTTCTCTTATATATGAGCATATATAAATACTTGAAAGAGAGAAATTTCTAACTGGCATGCCCATTATTTGTGCCAGTTTATCCCATGATGTTACATGAGTCTATAAATACTGGGAAATTAAAGACTTGTTATTTGAGGACCAGTAAATAAAAAGTTTTATTAATCTTTGGATATTAATGCAGAATATGCATGTATGACATTGTTTCAGAACACTAGTGCTTGCTAAGAACTGTCTTCATGAATAAAATTGCTACCTTTTCATAAGGACCTGGGTAAACAAGTCAATTCTTTTAATAATTTAGGTTAAGTGTGTTTACACCCAAGTATTTTCCCTACCCAAGGTATATAGCAATTAAAAAGTAAAATCCGCAATAGAATACAACCACACAAAACCATTATATATGTATGTGTGGGTATCTGTGTCTATTTAGATAAATAGATTACAGTGATTTTATGTATAAATATGCATAAAGCAGTATTTATACATAAATTTGCAGGATTCTGCTACATATTGGGTTAGGCTTTGGAGAGCCAAAAAATTGAGTCCAAAGGATACTGAGGCTGGAAAAGTCATGCCTAGGGATCACAACAAGGTACCAACACTGCTGCCTGCACACCTTTCTAATCTGAGACACCCATGGAAGTGGGGACTTCAGTCTCAGCACCAAGCTTCCGCTGTGGTTTGGGTTAGGGTTCAGAGAGCCAGAAAGCCTAAAGCTAAATGTATGGAAAGGTATGTATATTATAATTTATAAAATATACTCATTTTATAGATTATATTGTCATATTTGTTGTATATTAGCCATAAAATAAAAGATAAACACTTTATAATGTTGTCTGTATTTTATTTATTGCTTATATAAATGAAAAGTAATTATAAAAGGGCAAGAGGATATTGTCAGTGCAGCAAACTAAGGAGAAATAAACAAATCAACTACAAGTTGAGGATGTTACATTGTGAATTTAAAATCTGGTTTCTCTGTATGTTTGAAAATTGCCTTTTTATTGATATTGGTGTGAAATTTGATCTGTTTAGGAGGTAGGAGATAAAAGTACTCTGATGTTGGGTCACTGCATGAAAGTCTGCTTCTGCCCCGTCCTTTTGTTCAGAGGCAGATGGTCGTGTTTACCCTTTACAGTCAGCAGGACAGGCCAGTGTACTGAGGTGTTTGGTGAATGAAAGGAGGAAGGCATTTGCACTGTCCCATCTGCAATGGTTGTTCTAGGTTGAGACTGATAGTAATTTTAATCATCAATGTTTCCAATCCCCTTCTGTGCTAAGAACTGGTGGAAAGAGAGGACATAAGATGTGGATGTGCAAATGTTTGTTTGTGTCCATCAAAAAGCGAAATGCTGTGTAATGGATGAGGAAGGTGAATGTGAGATAGAATTAGTGAAATGGTGTTGTTTGAAATGGGGATTAGACTTCTCCTGTATATTCTAACTTGTATTAAAAGAAAAATCCGGATGTTTCCGTGTCTCATCTGTGGCTCGTACCTATGCTATCAGTTTGTGTGCAGCAAAGATTTTAAAGGGAAGATTTTAAACTTCTTAGAAATTAATATGAGTGGGTGAAAGAAACATTAATTAGGAATTGCTCATTGTCTTTATGTTCATAGATCTCAATTGCAATTGGACTGTGCTAATTTATTGTAGTTACAGTGTCCATCTATAAATACTGTTTTTCTTACTGCTAATCTCTGTAACAACAGTATTTTAATTGAGCTTGTGTCACCAGTTGCTATGCTATTTAATAATATGTTCTACACTTAGCTAAAAAATTAGACTTTAATGAAAAAGCTAAGTACCTGCTTACACAGCTTAAATTCTGCCTTCTTTGAAGGAAAGGAATTTTATGTTGCCTACTCTGCCTTAAAGTTGTTCGAACGTTCTCCATGTTCAGGTCTCAAACAGAAGAAACACCATGCTTCCTAAGTCTTTCCCTCTCAGGCATTTGATGTCAAGTAAAGCTTTTCTTATTTATCCTTCCATAACTGACAGGCTGCACCACTTCTCACCTGACCTATTTTGCTGCCTAATTAAAACAAAACTCAAAAACCCTCCCTCCCAAATACCCTAAACCAAAATAAAACACAACAAAAACCTCACCAACCAATACCCTGTGCTCCAAAATGAGTACAAAATTCTTGGTTCTAGATACACTATATATCAGGGGTTTGGGGCCTTTCAACAACTACTGTAGGAGCAGAGTGAAGGCTGCATGAGCACACATCCTGGTTTATGATTGTCAGAACTCTTTTTGAACTCTTGTGGAAAGGTATAAGATACTACTGGGCAACTGCAACTCAGGATGTGGTTTCCCAACAGCATCAGCCAGTCTAGGTTTGGGTTGGGACTCTTTTGTTGTGGGTTCTAATTTAGAGATATATCCCATCCTGCTTTCGCTGAGTTAGTTTTCACCTGAATAGGTGAAATAGAATCTGAATAAGGCTTTTGTCTGGTTTTGGAACTGCTTCTGCCAGCACAAGGAATAGGAATACGTGGCTGGGAGAGGACTGCACTGTAATAGCTGCTGGCTTGCAGTGTGGTGGATCAGCATCCTTGGCGTAAAATTACTTCTTTGATTTTTGATTTTCACCCCAGATAACGATATGGTATAGAAATGCACACTAGTATTGCGAGATGAGGTTGGAATTTTCTCTCTCTGTCTTGGGCTATGGTTGTGGTTCCACTCTGAGATTAACCTGAATTTGGGTACTACTTTGAAAATGAATGTGTGCTCTGTATTCCTTTGTGGTTAGGTGTGGGATGCCTGGCTGAGTAGTTGTTGTTACCTTTTCTTGAGCGCTTGGCATTTTTTCTCCAGTGTATCCTTCTCACATATTTGTTACTTTGCTAAGTATTTTAATGCCTCTGTTACTGAAATAGCACTGCTGAAGAGCGTGTAATGACATTACATTACTTGAGCATGTAATGTGAGGCAGTCTATATTAACCTTTTTTGTAATTCATGCTCAATTACATAAACTATGGAAGAGAACTTTCATATTTAGCAGGTTGAATGAAACGGTATTGATTGAAATTTGTCAGGGACATCATGTTAGTATCTCACCTCCTGTTTATCATATAAGATTTTTAACATACAGACATATTTGGTCCATGTTTCTTAATATCATCCTCCCTTTCAGAATTCATAATTCTAAGCCTCTCATTTGAAAATCCTGAGATAATATCAATTCTAAGTGTCTCAGAAAGGTGACATGTACTAGCATACATGATTTCTAATACAATTGTTATCAGCTGTTTATTAGCGCATAATGTATTTTCTAGGGGAATTCCCTTCTCAAACAGTATTTCTTTTCTCCTGATCAGGAAAAAGAGGAGTTGATTGAAGAATGGCAACCAGAGCCTCTTGTACCTCCTGTGCCAAAAGATCATCCAGCTCTCAATTACAACATTGTTTCAGGGTAAATGTAACCAAAATTAATTGTTTCTTACTTCAACTCAAATACTTGATATCCATATTTTTAAGCGTACTGCTTGTTTAGCATATCCATATCCTTAAATTATATCCTTCCATAAATGAATTGCATTTTTAGAGAGCAGGACTGAATTTGCCTCTAAAGAGGTCTTGGTTTTATAACATTATCAAGACTATGTTACTAAGAAAATCTTACTTTAAATGTTGTTAATTTTCTTTTCAATATTGGGGGTGGGAGAGGGGATGTTATATCTTTGCCTTCATTGTGGTTCTGTATTGTTTGGTAATAATTTGTTTAATTTTTTCTGAAAATGTGGACTTAAACCTCCAAAAGTGAGTACCACTTTCTTATATCATCACAAATTATTTCAAAAGAAACTTATTTGGTGTGTAGCCACTTGGCACTTTGCTGTGGTTTAACCCCAGCCTGCAGCCAAGCCCTATGCAGCCACTCACTCACTCCCCCACCAGCAGGACTGGGGAGATAACTGGAAGAGTCCTGGGTTGAGATGGAGACAGTTTTATAGGGAAAGCAAAAGCCATGCACACAAGCAAAGCAAAGCAAAATATTAATTCACCACTTCCCTTTGACTCAGTCATCTCCAGGACACCAGAGCCCCATCACATGTAACAGTTACTTGGGAGGACTGATCTTTTCAGTATATGAAACACTTAAGTAAGAGGCCCAAGAAGAGTGGGCATGCTTTCAGTCCTTAAAAGACAGTTTCTGAAGGATTTGCTTGTAAGTTCTTTGAATACAGCTTGAAATTTTATTTTTATTTACAGTTTAAACTGGATCAGTATCTCATAACTGTTGTCCCTAATCATGATACCTAATGAACTGTTATACTAGGGGGAGGAAGATAGCTGAAAAGATTAAAAAAATTAATGTTTCAGGGTTTTTCTTTTGCAAAGACTTACTGTTTTTGTTGTTGCAAGGCAGGGTTTATGATGTGGTCAGCAATCATGCTTTGGTTATAATTATTCACTGAAATAACCTTTTCCATTAATGTTTTCTGCCTAATCACAATTGTTCATTTAGAAGTTTGGGTAAAATTCTGATTGGAAAGTGTGGCCAAGTTTTCATGAGAGCTGCAGCTTTATAAGGGCCAGGTTGTTGGTGAGCATTAGTGTATTTTCTAGGTTTGAGATGTGGAGGTGTGAGGCAAATTGTTGTAAATTTACCCGATTTGGTAGTATGCTGGGAATATACTGAATCTCATGTTAATGACAAACTGCATAAGTATAGGTCTGCTCTGGTGAATATCTGTGTAACTTAGTAGCTGTTTCACTTGGTAGGACATCTAGACTTTGGTACAGCTCATTGAGGAGCTAGACAGAGGAACAGGTATCTTTTTAATGACAGTCAGTTCCCCAAGACAGTTTGCTCCACATTTCTAGAATGCTACTACTGTGCAGAAGATGCGCCGCAGTAATGCAGGACAGCTCCTTTGTGGGGACAGGTTCAGCATTCGAAAGATCCTTGGCACATGCACTGTGTTAGTAGGAAACTTTCCAAAGCTGTATGATAAACTTCTGCAATTGCTTAGCTGAAGGAACGTGTGCTCAGTTTTTTCAAGTGAACAGATACAACACAAAATCATGGATTTTATTTTAAAGTGAAGTTCAGGCAGTTCAGTGTTTCTCTTGAGTTGCAGTGAATAGCTTGGACTTAAAAGTTTATTTGCTTTGCACACCAAATGTACGTATTGAAATATTGTCAACCACCAGATTTGGAACAGCTGTCCACAGGCATTTGACATTTGAGCAACCCTGTTTAATTTTGATTGAGAAAATTGCCCCATGCTAGTTTTCTGTGTGGGAAAAGCTTGTTGAAGTTACTGTGTCTGAGGAATAGCATAGAATCTCAACTGTAATATTTGACAGCTGATACAGAAACGGGCAGACAAAAAAATTTGTATTTGTCTTGGATTTGAAACTTCTCAATGCTCTAAGTGATTAATTGAAACTTTTGAATTTGTTTTATTGAGGCATATAATTATCAAAACAGGTTTGCTCATAGAACACAGCAATTTCTTGATATTTGTTTACCTAAACCATTATTTTGTAGGGCAGAAAATTTTTTTGCCGTTTGCTTCATATATATTATGGTGTTTCTCATTTGCTAATAGTGTGTGTTTTTACACTTTCTCTGTTTCCTGATTACGTAAATTATTCAACCATTACAGATTAAACTGAATTGGAAACTGGAGGTGATAGCTAATACTATAGTTTTGCCTGCTTACAGCTAGTACCTATATTTCAGTAGCTCTATCAGTAAAAGATAGATATTCCGGGGTTGCTTTATGACAAAAACATTGGTTTTGAATTAATTTTTCTCTTGGAAGTAAGAGCAGTGAAATTTTCTTTTTATATTTAGTATTTCCTCTTGAAAATAGATATCACTTTGCTTTTAAAGGAGAAGCTTTATGTATCTGCTCAGGGGTCATCTTTTTATGAATTAAGTTTTCAACAAGGAATCATTAAATATCTCAAGAAACTATAGTTTCTTTATTAAATTCCAGGAATATGGGTTTTGTTGAGTATAGTACAGTATATTTTTGACTTGATACTGCATGTAAATACTGATTGGCAGCTGCAACAGAAGTAGAAAGTGGGAATCTTGGAAAATCTGTGTGCCTTCTATTGTTGAAAAACAGAACTCCTGTATTGTTTAACCGTTTAGGAAAATTGCAGCAGTTCATTCATAACAATAGATCTGTAATTTTTTTTTTCAGTCCTCCCACCCATATAATCACTGTTAATGGCAAGGAATGTATTAACTTTGCGTCATTTAACTTTCTTGGACTTTTGAATAATGAAAAGGTTAAGGTGAGTTCTTCCAGTTGTTCTATTTGTGTGATTATTCCTCTTTTACTTTGTATGTTGTCTTGGCATAAAGAATAACTACAGAAAGCATGAATTTCATCAATAATATAAACTGTTAATGCAGAAAGGAAGATTATAAACCTTATAATGTTGTGCTATTTAAGTTTGTATTTTTACTGCAGTTCAATATGGTGTACTTACTGCATACCTAGCCAGTTATCCAGTTAGATTAGTATTTAATGTCCTTAAGCTTAGAATAAAATGAATGATGCTTAAACACTTGTCTAAAATAGTTTTGATGTGAAATTAATTCATAGAATTCAGTAGATTACTAGAATTTACATAAAATTCAGTAGATACTGATACATAGAATTACGTAAAATTCAGTAGATACTTTCTGTGAAGCAGGTCATATTACATGATACAAAAACTCATCTGTGTACGTTGGTGTAAAATTGTCAGTGTGAAGTGTAGAAGAGTTAGATAGATAATATAGGAATATTTAATGTAATTCTTTCCTGTGAAAGAGTGCAGCCCAGGCATCTCTGAAGAAATATGGTGTTGGCACTTGTGGACCCAGAGGATTCTATGGTACTTTTGGTGAGTAACTTTCTTTGATCTGCCTTTAAAGGTACTCAGAATAGTTTGGTAAGACAGCCAAAATAGTCCAATATGTAAGCAAAAAGTTATTTCTGTTGCTCTGAAGATCAGTTGTCCTCTGACACACATTTTACTGCAGTTGTTAAAGACTGAGTGTTTATTGTTCCTAGCTTTGTTTCTTACTATTTTTTTACTCTTTCTAATGCCAGTCTTGAAGGAAAATTGCAAAGTTTGTAATTTTTCAGTTCTGGTCACCATAGCAGAAAGACAAAATAAACCTATCAGAATTTAATAGTGCATGGTGACTGTAAATGTAAATTTAAGTGTAAATTAAAGTTTCTATGGAGACCACAAGGGGGCAGTCTGATTTCTGTGATAAAGAGTATTAGTTAATGTTTATCTAATGCTGTAATCAGAATGAAGTTTTCCATTTCTGATAACTTTAATGTTGTATTTGAGAGATCTTATGACATGAGCAGGTAAGGCAGACTGTCAGTTCTGTCTGTCAGTTCTAAGGTAAGCAGTTTTTTTCATTCTTCTTAAGAAGTAGGAAGTTGTTAAATATTGGGCTCTGGATATAGTTCTTTACAGGCATTTATATTCTGAAATATTCCATGTAAACCAAAGAGTTATACATGAATAGCTGCATAGTTATGGGCTAAAACCACCTACTGATTTTTTGAACTTTCCAGTCTCTCCCCAGAGATGATGGAGTTCTGAGGGTGTCTGTACTCAAATTATTTCACAGAGATAGCTTCCTGTAGCCTTGACTCAAATTCAAGACAAACTTGAGGTTTTCTTGATTAATCAGACTAGTCCTGTAAGTGATCAACTGGTTGCTGTACCTAATTTGTTATGATAGAAATCTATCCATCAGAACAGGGTTGAATCTTTGATATCAATCTTAGAGGTTGTCCATTAGCTTAGAATCATAATTTTTGGTGCTCAGGTAAACATGAGGAATGGATTGTTGAGCATTTATATTTTGCAGGCTGTGGATGAAATTGCTCTTTACTGTGATTGGGAGGCTGTTGTTTGAACAAATACCTTTTGCTTTTTATTAATAAAGTTATAAATCAGATAGTTGTGTCTTTTTGAGGAAAGATTATGCTAGATGTGTTTAGTATGCCAAATTTGAGATTTTTACTGCACCCTTTCTTTCTGCACACTTGCTTTTGGTGTCTGATCAGAAAGAGCAGCACTGGCATAACTGTGCCCAACAGATTCTTGGAAGAATTTGAATGGATAGCTGATGTTGCTTTATTTCATTTTAGTTTCTATGAACTTCAGTAATTGCAAAGAGGTGGCATTTGGCCAGTGGTGATTTTTCAAGTCAAACAGTAATGATCTCTATTTGTCTTTTAATCTTCTTTGTTTCCAGCCGATAAAAGGCATAGTTCTCTGACTGTTGCTAGCAGAAGCAGATAGTGGCAGAAAGTTAGACAGTAAAAGTAACGTTTGGTCTAATACAGGTTATTTTGCTTAAGCGGAATACTTAATGCTGTGGTTACCTTTCTGCAGCAGCAATCCACTCACTGTGTGGTATTACCCTTTTTCATATTTTGATTTCTGACATGGGTCACTTCGACCAAATTGGTTTGGGAAATACTCTGTGTGTGATTGAGTCAATATATCTTAAGGGTGAATAATCTCTGGTTTGGAGGTGGGACCTTTTCAAATGGGCTAAAGTGTGTCCAGGAGATGGTTTGTGATTTGCAGTCTGACAAGAGCAGTTCTCTGCTATAATGACAGCTGTTCTTATGTAGTGGAAGCATCACTACATAAGTTCATAATTTAGAAGAACTGACAGTCTGCCAACAGGACCTCATTAATTGCTATAAATTGCATAGTTTGTTTTCTCACCATAGTAACTGTGCTCTTCAGTCACAGTCCAAGAACACGGCATCATTTACTTGTCTGATCACAAGTAGATTTTAACAACTATTGGATAAGAACATCAGAGAAACATGTTGCATAAATAGTTTCAGCTCTGTCAAAACTTGTGATTAATAACAGGTTATTTGTCAGCTTAAATGCAGCTGGATTAGTTCCAATGGGGTTTTGAGAAGTTACTTGTTTTAATACTCGTCCTACAAATAAATACTCTGCTTCAATTACATGATCAATAAAAGCAATTAATTATAGTCTTTCTGATATGAAAAGTTAGCTATCTAAGATCTTTTGGGTTTTTCTCTCAAATAGATGTGCACTTAGAATTAGAAGAACGGCTAGCAAAATTCATGAGGACAGAAGAAGCTATTATATACTCATATGGATTTGCAACGATTGCCAGTGCTATCCCTGCATATTCAAAGAGAGGGGACATTGTGTTTGTGTAAGTATTGTTTTCTACTCTTGAAATTCCAGATTAAATACCCATTTTTTCCTTTTGATTTTTCTTTTTCATGATTGCTAATCATGTTGTTGAACATTTAAAAATATTGCTGGTTTTGATCAAGTACTATGTAGTACGAAGGTCAAGTATTTTTTCTTTGCTAAGTGCTACAAATCAGGTACTGCTTTCATCATGAAAGACTTGGGCACTTAGCTGCAAAAAAACCACCGGAATAACTTGTGCATTCAAAACCTAACATAATTCAAATACCTTATTTTCCTCTTAATAAATGGTACAGTTATGCCTGTTTTTCTCCTGTTTACTGCTAGCTTTTCACCTTTCTTCCAGGACAGTTGTTCCCCTCATGCCTATTTGCAATGGATTAGTTGGGCAAATATTGGTACATATTAAAATAATAGAAGAATAGCTATGCAGAATCAAAGAAAGGATTTCACAGGCCCAGTACCTGATCCCTGAGAATAGCCAGTCAGAATTTGTCTCAGATTCTGACTGGGGGAGATTCAAGGACTGGGAGGAACAATGTAATAATACAGGATTTACTGGGCCAAAGGAGAGGGTTTGGATTAAGTAAGAGTTTTTCTTAAGTCTTTGGATTTTTCTTAAGTCTTCTGAGTCTTTTAGTACTTTGTATCTTTAATATACACTGTGTTTCTATGACACGCAAATGGTTAACTTGAACATTTTATGAAAAATACAAAGAAATACCGGTTTTGAATTTAGTACTTACTAATTTCTATTGAAGCATTTAATTTTTAGACAGGGATTTTCTCCGTGCATTTCCCCCATTGGAGTAGGGAGTGAGTGTAAATGTGGGGCTCAGCTGCCTGCTCTGGTTAAACTACAACACAGTGATGCTTTTGTATTTATCTGCCAAAATCTCTCTTCCGTGCTCTCTTAGAATTTTAAGTGTAAGGCTTGCAGCCTGTTTGTCTTATTTACAGAAGTTCTTTCATAAATTTAATCACTTTTTTTGGTCATCTTTGATTACTTTCTGGATCAGCATTTTTGAGACAAATGACCAGGATTGTGCATGCTACTCATGGATGCCATTGTTAGTGATAACTAAACTGGGTTTAGTTATCTCATACTGTTTCAGCTTCTCAGTGAGAAGATCCCGCCGTATTTGCAAGCAGCTTGGTTGAAATTACTGCACTTAGCATGTGCAGAAGGTTTGATTCAGTTGCCACTTTTACAAGATTAGTTGACCTAAGCAGCTGTGAAATTGCATACCCCATCATACTCAGAAATTTAACTTTTCCAACACTTTAAAGTGGGAGATAGTTCTTTGGACACTGGGTTATTATTTCTGAAAGGATATTAAAATGAATGTTTTGAGTATTTGGAGGACCACAGTGAATGCTACAGGCATATCTTTGTGCTTTGTAAGACACAGAGCAAGTGGAGTGAGAGGTTTCTGGCATGATTACCTTGGTATTGTACCTGCTCCATGGAATGCTGTGCTCAAACTGCTGTCACATACAAACAAAAGGACCGGTGCAGACTTCAAGAAAAAACCTGTTGGCTTGCTTTTAGTGGATGTAATACATAGTAAAATTGAGAAGCTTTGAAATGAATTTTCAAAATTTAAATAAAATATACAGTGCTTTAAAACATCTGGTTTTGTCTACACCTAAATACAAATACCTGTGCAAAAGAAAGGCAGTTCTAACAGCCAGCTTTCTTTGAATAATTGCACTGTGTTTAACAAACTTAGAAGGGTTTGCTATATTTACAGAGATGAAGCTGCCTGCTTCGCTATTCAGAAGGGATTACAAGCATCTCGTAGTAACATCAAGTTATTTAAGCATAATGATATGGCTGACCTTGAACGACTGTTGAAAGAGCAAGAGACTGAAGATCAAAAGGTACCATTCCTTTGAAGAAATATTTGTACTCTTTTGTGCCACCTCCCCCACTTTTTTTTACTGTGTTGTGTAGTTGACTGGATGCAGTACTTCTAGGCAGTTACTTGGTTTTCATAACTCTCTATTGAGCAGTTAATGTTGCTTATTTAATTAAGATAATTTTAAAAAATTATTTGCATTTTTATTCTTAACCCCTAGAAATGAGCTCAAAGGCATTAATAGCAGGGGAATATCTTTACAATCACATGACTGAAGTGAGAATTTTTTTTCTTTAAATACTATTAGAGAGGTTTTTTCTGGGACTCTGAGAAATTTATGTAACTGTATTTACCTAATAAATCGTGCAAGTTAATTATCACTTTGAATGCCACACTATAAAATCAGCACAAAAATGGCTAGTCCTTTATAGAATCAATATGGTTGATTTTTTCCTTGGTTTCCCCCTATCATTCATTCAACTCTTACGATGTTCTCTCTTGAAAAATTTGAGTCAGTTTGATGGCTTGCTTCTCATTCAGATAGTAATGAAGAAGGATTTCCAAAAGTAGTTACTAGGATCAGTATCAGAAAGTGCAGATAAATTGATTAAATGAGTTTTAAAAGAATTAACTGAGTAGCTATCATGATTGTGTGGTTTGTTCACAGAATGCTGGCAATTTACAGACAATTGAAAGAGAGCTGATTTTGTGATAAGACATAGAAAAAGTAGATAAACTGTCTATCAGCTTAACATGAGTGTAAATCAGTAACGGTTCTTATTTATAGCAAATTTATAGATAACATACTAGTTAACATACCTTTGTGGAAAATACAGTTTGTCAGATAATCTTTACATGAGTTTTTAGATGTGGTTTTCAGACTAATTTGTGTAACACATTTGATTTGTTAGAGCAGAGTGCTTTGAATTAGCTACATGGTTAAAGTTTCTTACTGTAATTAGCTGAATGTGAACGTAAAGTTGGTGGGCAAGAGCTTAATATAGACCATGTGTTTATAACTAAGACATACTGACTAGAAAAGGGTAGGTCATACCAGTAGAGTTGGTAAAGTCTGTGGAGCAGACTGTGACTAGTTTGGTGCCTACCAGACAGAAAAGTCAAGTAGATGTTTCTGAATCTTTTTATAAGAACTGAAAAATGAAGGAAGTGTGACTTACATCCTTGTTCAGAAAATATCAATAAGGTTTAAAGTAAGTAACAGAGGAATGGCGTTTTAAAACAGCAAAACTGAAATTATACCAATTGAAATTTCAATAGAAACAAGTGAAAGATATTTAATGGTCTATATTGTATCCAGAGACCAGACAAGGACTTTGTAACTTGAGTGTTATGAATATTGTGCACTGTCTTTTACAAAGACACTACTTGTAAGAAGTTGGTGCTGCATTGTGAATCCTGGTGCTCAAAACATTTGTTCAAAAGTCTTCTAAATGCTTAGAGTACTGATGGGTATAATAGAGACCAAGATTTGTAGTATTTATTCTGTAGTCACTCTGGTTGTACTTTATTCATAAGGTTCAAATGGATTAGTTATGATTTGTTGCAAAACAAGGCATCTTAAATCATGTGTAAAAGTCAAAAGCTTTGAAATTATTACAAAATAAATAAAATAAAGGACAAAAGTAGTCCAATGAGGCATTTCAACTTTTGTTACAAATGAAAAATAGTAAAATTAAACTGAAGTAACAGTTTATTTGAATAAGAGGCCTTTCCCTTCAGAAAAATCTTCCCTATCAAAGAAATACTTTGAGCTTTGCTTGTTTAGTAACAATTGATATGAACTAAAACCGCATCTTTCTCTGAAGAATCCTCGCAAGGCCCGTGTAACTCGAAGATTTATTGTAGTGGAAGGATTGTATATGAACACAGGAGACATTTGCCCTCTTCCAGAGTTGGTAAGTGGTTTTAGTTTGTCTGTTGGACTGCCTTTGAAAGCATGTGGCTAATGAAATAATAGTGTTGTGGAATTGAGCCTACAAAGAAAAGCTCTCTGTGCAGTTTTTTTGTTTACCTTCCTGCTTTCTCACATGTTCATGAAATGGTGATTCCAAATCTTAATCTTGTTTTGAAACTTCTGAATAGGATTCTGAAGCTATTGAGACTTAGGAAAGAATATCTGATTATGGTCTTGGTTTTTATCCTGTAAAATATGCTGTATTTTCAGCTACACTGGATGATAGTAGATTGTTATACTAGGTTATATCTTAAAAAAAAGGAAAAAAAAACCCCTGAAGTTTCAAAGAAACATTGACACAAATGTCAGAAATAGACACTTCAAGGAAAACATTTGCTATTCAGCATAAAATGGGTTTTGTGCAGGCTCTATTCTTGTAGATGATGGAAGAAATGGTATGAAAATGCATCAACTTGAAAGTACTTGAGAACCTATTAAAAAGAAAGGGTCTTTTATATATGAACATTTATGACATTTGTTCTAGTATTGCATGGTGGAATAATTTTGAAGGCTTTTAAAGTGCCGTAATGACAGAACAGAACTCTAGAACTGACTTTTATGAGGTATTCAGAATACTGTCCTTGTCTTTCTTTACCTTATCTCCCTCATGCATTTTGTTACCAAATTCTGACTTGTATTTTATATAATTGTGTTTGTTTTAGATTAAATTGAAGTATAAATACAAAGTTAGGATATTCTTGGAGGAGAGCCTTTCCTTTGGAGTCCTTGGAGATCATGGAAGAGGAATTACTGAACACTTTGGAATAAATGTATGTACTTTTTTGTTGTGAATTAGAGATTTGTACAGAAGAAAGTTGTGCAAATGCTTTCTAAAACCTGTGGCATTAACCAGGAGTTTTGTAGTGTACAGTAGACTTTTAAATGTAGGGGGTTTTTAAATATAGTTTTTTCTTTATCAGTCCTAAAGCTTTCACGGCTTGGCACTCTTTCATGTGCTTATTTGAAATAGTTTTACTTATCTTTAGTGATGAAGATAACAAAAGAATTTTTACAATGCATAATTCTATCCTTCTTTTGGGCACTCAATGAGATAATGAGTACTGTCTCTTCCAGCCACATACACTGAAAAGTGTCACTCTGACACAGAAATATTTGAGGTCTAGGGGTAAATAAGAAAAATCTTCGCAGTGTATAGCCATCCTATTTTGTACTATTGCCTTTTACTCCATTAGGAGGAAAATAGGATAAAGCTTTTCAGGGTTCTTTCAAAAGTTTTAATATAGTACTTTACTAGCAGATCAGGCCAAACTATTTTTCCAAGGGTCTATTTTCATGATGTTTGTGCAGTTGAGGAATACTTTGAAATCCAAAATGGTATCCTTGCAGTTGTTTGCTACCATAGTTGCCTTAACTGAGGGGAAGGAAGAAGTGCTTTTTGTTTGCCGGTGTTCTAGTGTGGAGCATCTGTCACTACATTCCAACAGTGTCTGAATTCAGCTTGAAAGTAAAATAACAGATTCTGAGAATTCATTCTGACATATCCTTTGTCCTGTTTTTTTCACTTAATACCGAACATGGAAAAGGGAAAATTAATTTAGAATAGGAAACAGTGTTACTGTAATACATGCCAACTGCCATCTGATTAATTGACTTCTATGTTAAATTCCTTTCCAAGTAATTGACTTTTATGTTAAATTAATTTACAGACAAAATCTTTCAAAGGCTGGCAAAAGAAAATATTTGCAACTAACAAGTGAAATAAGACAATTGTGTCCCTAATGTTCAGACTCTATTTTAAGTAGGTTTATACTTAATTTTAATCCCATTTTTCCTCCTACTGACTACAGTGGGACTACTTATACTCTTAAAGGACACTGCCACACTGAGTGGTTTGTGGAATTGTCACCAGTATCTAAATAATTTATCTGTTTGTGTTCTTCACATTGCAGTGCCTGGAAGAGAGATATCATGTGCAATTTATTTAGAGATTCATAAATCTCAATTTCTAAAAGTCCTTTCTGTATTGCTTAAAATTATTATTTCAGTTGTATTTCATTTTGTTATGTCATAGTATGGTGGATCTTCTTTAGTATTCATGGTAATATGAAACAAGATATACCATTAATAGATTAACTTATAAATAGTCTTGATGTAATCAAAAGCATCTTTTAATAATTTGTTGATTTAACTGACAGATTGATGACATAGATCTTATTAGTGCAAACATGGAAAATTCACTGGCTTCTATTGGAGGATTTTGCTGTGGGAGATCTTTTATTATTGACCATCAGGTAAGACATCACATCTCATTTTAAATACTCTGGCAGTATTAGTTACTTATATATGAGTGTTAGTTATTAATATCAATTTGCAAGTGTGATATAAATGATCATGTGGTATTTGATTCTATACAGAAACTGTCTTGTTCTATGAAATATTTTAGATTAATTGAAGACCTACTTCTAAATCCTTACATGCTCCTGTAGGTGTGGAGGAGAAGTAGTTTATATGTACATGAATTAACTTTAAAATATTATCTACATTACTATAAAACAATTTTTTTTCTTTTTCCCCCATAGCGATTGTCTGGTCAAGGCTATTGCTTTTCTGCTTCTCTACCTCCTTTGTTAGCTGCTGCTGCTATAGAGGCTCTGAATATTATGGAAGATAATCCAGGTACTTCATTCGGGAAAATGTTATTCTTCAGTCTTTCTTCACCCCAAACTAGTAACTTGTACTTCTCCCTACTTAGATTCCTCACCTTTTTACTCTGATGTCCTCTTATTTTTTTGCTAATTAATTTTACATGCATGCTTTTTTCTTCATAGTATTTCCAGCTTCACTTTTCTTGTTCAGTGTTTCCTTCCCTTTCCTTCTTACAGCTGAAAATAAGTGAGTTAGTTGAAGCTAAGAGGAATGCAGATGGTTTTTAAAAAGGAAGTAAGAAATTTTTATTCAGCTTTTTAGATCAGTGATATGCTTCTTCCTTAAAAACATACACCTTCAGCACAAGTAGAGGAAGAGAAGGTTAAATAGAAACAAATAGTAATACATTTTCTCAGGACTGAACAACCCTCTCCTTTCCACTTGCACTATATAATTAGGTTTTTTTCCTTCTCTAGTTAAGCATTCAGGCAAGAATCTCAAGAATGATCAGGGTACAAACTGCCTGTGATTTTGGCAGGACCAAATACAGGGCATTTGTATAAAGTTGGGAGACAGAAGTTTCTGTTCTAGGAGTCAACTAGAAAAGCCCTTAAAAATCTTCTAGTTCCAACATTGTCCATTGTCAGGGACACCTAGGCCAGGAGCCCCATCCAACCTGGCCTTGAAAAATCTTTTTCCTGACCAGGAATTGTGCCTATGCCCTGGCAGCACCAAATCCCAACCACTAGAACACCTGGGAAATAATTTTTTTTTTTTTTTTGCATCAACAGATTGGAGGACACCTGCAAGAGATGCAGTATTTAATTTGTCACAATTAAATAAAGATTACTGGGTAGCCCATGCCTAGTCCTCTAAAGTGAAATAGAATCAAGAAAAAATTAAGAACAAGTTACAGGACTGTTAGGTGTAGTGGAGGGTTAGCTTTCACCAGGTAAAAGAGCCATGGTTTGCAGATCCAGGAATCGATTTCCTTTTAAGAATCTGCAGTGAACTGGGGAAAGAATCAATCAGCAGAATCTGCATGGCAATAGATATTTATGGATATGTATAAATTGAACCTGCCATTTCAGTCCTGTTACAAAGTGTTTGTGTCATCCCTTCCATATGGCCATGAACCAATGCAGCTGGAGTAATGAGATAAAGGGAAGTAGTGCATTTATTAGGACTTAAAAGCTTGTCATTTCCTGGCTGAAGTGGGAATCGGGAACATTAAGAAGAGTAGTAAAAAGACTTAGTAGTTCAATAGATATACATATCTTTGTTTTATTCCAAATGCTATATTTGAAATCTTAGAGCAATGTGAAGTAGAAACAGAAAAGTAAGCCTTTTCTTTTTCTGTTTTATTTTGGGCTTTTTTTATATTGTTTTGATTTGTTTTTGTTTTTTGTATGTAGACATTTTTCAGACTCTCCGGGCTAAATGCGAACGAATTCACAAAGCTTTACAGGGGTAAGTGTGGGATTTGGGGCTTTTTTGGCTTTTATTTGGCTATGCCTTCATAATGCTAACTTTAAAGGGCTTTTCTTGCCCAAATCTGTTTCTGGTTTTACAGATGCTTAGATTGGGATATGTACACTCAATTATGTGTGTATTAAAGGAGGAAAATTATTCTTTCCCAATTGTCTCTGTTATGCTGCTGAAAAGAGTCCAAGTTTTTAAAATCCTTTACAAGTTTTGAAATGAGATTATACCTTAAGGCTAGTGAGGAAGTCTGCAAGCTCTTACACATTTATGTCTTTGGGAAAGTGATAGCTCTCAATTGATAGCTTTCAATGACATGAAGTGTTGTTGAGCATTTTGAAAACTGTCTAAATAAAAGCATTTGGGAAGAAACTTAGCAGATTACTCTTTCAGACAACTCAATGTGTCTTTGAGTCATCTTGAATACAATATTGTTCCTACATATTTGACTTGAATGTTAAATTCAAGTAATGAAGTACCGATTGTTCTGGAGGCACATAGAAAATTGCTAGAATTTATCTGAAAAATAAGGTTTAAAATCTCCTAACGCTATGCTGTTTTAAAAGATAGCTGTACTGACTAACGGCTTTTTTCTTCTGTCATGTTTTGATACTAAAAAGATACAGAAATTCCTCTGATATTGAGCAATCATTTAATGTGCAGTAATTGTGCAATTGTATTTTATGGTTCTCCTTCCTCAACAATTTTCTGTTGCGTGTTACAGAAATTAATAACCTTCAAAAACACTCCTACAAAACTTCTAATGCATGATTGATTATACTAGTTTCTTTGGAATGATACGATCATCAAATGAGCTTGATCTTCTTAAAATGTGTGTTAAGCAAGCTTATCAAAGTCCAGAAATCAAAATTACACCTGATAGTTGATACACATTTATGTAACCTGTTAATTTTGGGGACCAGAGGTCTTGCTTAAATGTTGGATACAGATTTTTGGATGGAAATAACTCAGTCCTGAATGTGTGTGATGTGTCAGCACAATGAGAATCAAATGTCAGTCCTTCAGTCAAATTCTAGAAACACAGTAACTGTTTCTATGTACAGATGAAGGAGCAATTCTAGTCATATAACTAATTTTAGAGTAGCTTCTGGCAGATAATGCTGTAAAGAAAATCTTGCCAAATCTTAACAAAAACCCCCAACAAAATATTTGTTCCTTCTTATCCCTTAAGTGATAATAAGGTTTATTATTATTTATTTTCTTGGTGTAGACTCCAGTGACTTGACCTATCTAGCTGAGTTTTTATCTGTAACTTACAGGCCTAGCACAGACATTTCTTTTAAATTTTCATAAGGATACTTAAAGAATTTCTGAATTTTTAATCCTTTTTGCAAAAGGATCTGTAACTATTGTTATATAAACTTGCTGAATGTCCTTAAAAAAGACATTTGCTTGACAAGTTTTGTGATCTTTTTGTATTGCAAGCTAAAATGCAATTTTGTTTTGTCTGCATTAGTATCAGTAAAGTAAAATATCCATCTTTTCTCACCACCTATAAGAGAGAAAAGCTTGTTATCTAGAATTTCAACAAATGTCTTCAAGTAGGATGTACATCAAAGACTTTTTATTTGTTTTAGGATTTCTGGTTTAAAAGTAGTGGGAGAATCTTTTTCTCCAGCATTGCACTTGCAGTTGGAGGAGAGCTGTGGATCTCGAGAAAATGATGTGAAGTTACTCAAAAGAGTTGTGGACTATGTAAGTGTCCCCATAGTAACTAAAATAAATAATTGTGTTTGAATGTTAGTTATGAAGGAAAGGTAGGGAGGCTTGTTGGGTAACTTGTTGGAATACCTTGCAGGAATGCTGCAAGAACCTCAGTTTCTTTGCTGGTTATATGGCTCTATTAAACATCATCATCTAACCATTTCTTGCTCTCTGTAGCTCTGGATTAGAAAATATATATTAGACCTTTTACTTCAGGAAATAGTTATTTCCTGTTATGTGCTTGAAAGCGCAAATCTGCATATGAAACTGTTGCTTAGACAACTTTTGTTATATTAATAAGAACGGAGTTTTGGAGGTGCAGTGTAACCATTTAAGGTCAGCCTTTGTTTCTTTGAGTCCATGACCTTGTTTTTTTTGTATGTGAACAATCTCATAGTTTATATGTAGTATTTTTCCCTACTTCAATATACATTGGTTCTGTTCTCTTTCTCCCACATGGAGAGGTAGAAATTAAGGGAAAGCCTTATATATCAGGTGGCAGGTAAAGAAGACTACACAACAAAAAGAAATTCTGAAGTTAATTCCCTTGAGAATATGCTTAAATATTATTTAATTGCCTGATAAATATGGCTTGTTTGCCTGATTACATGGAGATGAAAACTAAAGACACTGCACCCTAAACTGTTTTGTGTGTTGAAGCTGTATTAAAATTAGAGATGATTTTGCATGACTTCCCAAACCTCCATTTAGGAAAGAACTTGCATTTATCTTGACACAAGACTAGTAAAAGTTAGTTATAGGTATTTGGTGATCAAAAGGATATGGCATCAGAAATTCTCAGGTTGACTGCTGTATTTTCTTTATTTGTAGTGCATGAATAGTGGTATTGCATTAACGCAGGCTCGCTATCTGGAGAAAGAAGAAAAATGTCTTCCTCCACCCAGGTTAGCAGACAGTCAATGTGTTACTTTAATCTTTATTGGGTATGGCTCTCCATCTCTTTTCACACAATGATGGAGTTTTGTTCAGTAGGCTGGATTGAATAGTTGGTTCTTGGAAAAATGGGAGTGGCTCCATTTTTGAGGTATATTTTCAGTGACTGTTACAGGTCGCTAGTACCATGAAATAACTATATCAAGACTACCTGAATCTCAGTAAAAAGGATACCAGATTCCTGCAGTGTGTATGGTGGGGCAGCAGAGGGGGCGCAAAAAAGTAGTTTGACCACTTCTGTTTAGTCACATGTCTTGTTTCTGGTTGAATTTGAATTCATAATAATTTCCCTATAGATAGTGATCTTAACGTGTTGAAATTAGTATGAAACAACTGTAAAGCTGAAGGCTGGGAGTAAAGTTTACTGTGTATGTTCTGGTTTTCTTTTTCTAGTATTCGGGTAGTGATAACAGTGGAACAAACAGAACAAGAACTGGACAAAGCTGCATCACTTCTTAAGGAAGCTGCACAGTCTGTGTTGAATTAGACTGCTGTTTTGGATTCCTCTTTCCCTACATTATCAGGATAAGTGTTTTACACTGTATAGTGACTTCCAGATTCTTCCACTGATGGCATTGAAACCTGACTAAGAAAATTGTTCTAAAGTGGTACAAATTCAGCGAGGGGAAGAATGCTGAATTTTGGAATTAGGGAATGACACGGTGTTGTTCCAATTCAAACTTTGCCATTTACTGGCATTACTTAAAAGGGGATATCACTACTGTATTCATGACTCTTTCATAAGTTTAATATAAGAAGTTGTAAATTTATTTCCTCAAACCCTGAAACATTCTTGAAAATGTATATGAACATTCAGTTTCCCCCCAAACCATGTAAAATGTATTGTTTTCTCTGCATTTTCTTAGAGTGTGGGAAATCCAAATAAGTTTCAAGGAATTATCCCTCCCCACCTTCCAAATGAAAATACACCGTTCCTAATACTGGCAAAAGGAAGAAAATAACACATTAAGATATAATTTTGTGCTATATGATGTTATTTATTATTGAATTACAGGAGGGAGGAACTTAAATTCTTTTTATTAATATGTCTTTCTCTAACAATTTTTGGCAGCTGTTTTTAAGAAAGCCTGGCCAGAGAATTCCATTAGCTAAACAGCAAATTTATATCTAATACTATTTGCTTCCTACATTCCATGTGTAATTACATGCATGTTTGATATTATGGGTGAGGTTTTTCGTATTATTAACTTTAAAATATCTAAATTTAAACCTCTGAATTGTGAAACTGGCTTACTTCCATTGTAGTATGTTCAGTTAGGGGATCTTTGTACCAGTCTTGAAGAGGAGTAGTAGGCAACATGGAAAATGAACAAAGGTTTTGAAACAGCAACTAAATACTAGCTTAGTCAAACTACTTTTAAGTGCTAAAATGATGTGTACTTAGTTTTATCTCAAAACATCTATATCTTAGAAGGGAAGACTCACAGATAGATACTAGGAGTTTACAAGTACTACTGAAACACAACTCAATCTGTGCACATAAAATTCCCAAGTAACTTGATAGTAATATTTGGAGATTGTGCTGTCAGGATTTTAAGTAAGCACAGCCAGACATTGCATATACGGACACTTTACTTCAATCAGGAAACTGGTAAGGAAGTATGTACCTTTTTATAAAACAAAAAAATACAGCTTTTTATTTCAGGATTTTGCTTTAAGAAGGCCTGTCTAAAAATTTTCTATTCTGCCTAGTATGTGTTGAGTTGTTTTGTACTTATGTGCCTTTTTGGTTGCTACTACAAGGACTACAGGACTATTTTTGAGAAACGTCATTGTTAAATAAGAAGTTAATCATGTTTGATTCAGATTTTTACTTATACAATTGGATTTTGTAGCATGGTCAACCATTGTTGAATATTCTACATTAGGTGAGCATAGACTGCGTTGCCTCCAGTTCATAGAGACTGTTTCTACACTGGCTTTCAAAACTTTTTCAGCTGTGTACATTCAGATAGAACATCTAAAGTTGTGTTGGGGCACTTGTGTGATTGTGGCTTGACATTTGAAACAGTCAAATCATTATCTGTGCAATACAGAGATACCTTCATCTCAATGTGAAAGAGTATCCCTGTTTCGCTGACATTTATGTTTTCTCTGTTAACTGTGAGTAAAAGCCAGTGAGAGGCCAACAATTTAAAAGAGCAAAAAATGTGTGGAATGAAACTGACTCCCATTTTACAGACTGGAACTGAAGTGCAAAACAGTCACCTTGAAGACCCTCAGAGACTGCAAGAAATGGAAATTAAATGTTATCGCTCTGTTTAAGCTGTGAGACATTTTTGGCTTCATAAATGAAAACTGCATATTTGAGTAAGTCAAGCCTTTGATGTGTAAACTTGGAACAAATTAGGTACTTTGATTCCAGTGCAGCATATTAAATGGTTTTGGAGTTAAGATAAACCTGGGAAGGTAAACAAATCACCATTGGCATTGAAATCCTAGGTTGCAGAATCTATATTTAATTCTCACATTTTATTTTAGGTTGTCTGCAAATGGGGTGGAATTTTTGTTGTGCTTAGAGAACTGGCAATAATTTTTAGATATGTGGATTTGTGTTATTTTTGTTCTTGGTTTGTTGGGTTTTTTGCTTTTAAAAAAGGTGATGACAACTAAAGTCATCACTTTAAAAGTGATGCAAGAAGTACAGTAGCAAGAAGCAGAGTGAAATTTCTAGCAATTTCAAAACTTTGACTAAGTGGTTCTGATGAAATAAAAGTTATGGTGAAATAAAAGTGTTGCTAAGAGATGCCATAATCTGATTCATTTGACAAACACATACCCACCATTAAAACGCTGGTAAAACTACCTTTGTCCTTTTTTATTGTTTACCAGTGTGTAGGAAAGCAGCATTTAGATCACAGTAAAGTGAATACCTTGGTTCATAGCAGTTGAAGTGCTGTTGTAATATGTGTTTTACTGACATGTTATATGCATGGTCTCCTTGAGAAATTAAGAAACTTACGAGATGTAACTGGTGGAGAAGAATATCCCTGGTCAACTTAAGCATGTCTGACTCCTCTTCATTTTGACTTTTTTGATAAATGTCTCTGATATGGCAAGCAGATGAAGAAGTGGGTGGCTCTGGGGAAAAATGTTGATTGGGAGTTAGGAAGACAGCAGGTGATTATGATTAAACTTCTGACATGTCAAAAATCAGAAGCCTGTTAAGGTACTTAACTGCTCAGTGGTCTGGGCTGATAAATATATGAACAAATCTATGTTAGTTGCTTTGTAGTTGTGTTTGGATGAAGTGAGATTTTTCCATTTCTTCAGATGTGGGCACAAAGCTGGAGTTCAGTGTAAAGCTATTAGGCAGGATGCTGTAAGATGAATCAAATACAAGTACCTTATCCCAAACTTCAAAGTATCTTTTGAAAGTAAATTTTATTTCAATTAATTTGGGTATTTTGCTTTGCCAAATATGTTCCAAATATTTTTGGAACAGAGTTTCAGCAAAGTGGATAATAAAGCCAGTATTTTAAATAGTGATAAAAAATAAATGTTGTTAATTTTTTAAATTGAAGATTAATATCTGGTAGTTGAGAAGGAGAGCATTTTAACTGTAAAAAGTTGGCCATTTATTGAAATTGTCTTGATGAATGCAATTTTTTGCAATATAGGAGGACTGGGGTGGACTGGAAAGAATTTATACTTTTAAGGTATTTTAGCTTGAAGAAATATATCTACATGATATATATTCTTATTTTAAATAAAGAGATTTCTTTTCCTTGAATATTTAAAAATAATTGATTGCTATTTGTGTAGTTTCATTGTTTTTATAGGAAAAAACTATAGATGCCTTTTCTGTTTATTATAGAAATCATTATTTTTGGGTAGGAGGCAAAATGCATAAGGAGAGTATTAAGAAAGAAAGAGACGTATGGCCAAATAACTTTGATTTTATTTTTTTTCACTTTTGAAATATGAACCCAGTCAATGCACAGAATGGTGTACTGTCTCCTTTCTGTCACTCCATCTGGACTTTATTATTTTAAACAGCATTGTGGAGTGTTGGCATTCACTGATCTATGAAGTTGCTACTGCAAAAGTGTCTTGCATCTTGAGATAACTAGAGAAATGCACACGTAAATGTACAGAGCTGTAAATGATGCTTAAACAGAGGAAATATTTACAACTAGCACAAAGCATTTGTACATTAAACTGTTTCAGTGTCCTAATAAAAGGAAGTGTCTGGATAACATTTCTTCTTGTGTTTTTATGTTCTTTGGCAGTTTTCATGGTAATAAGATAATGGACTTACTTTGTCTTGCTGTTGATAGATTTTCCAGGTTATAGTTTCCTGTCCATTGCATATTAGGTAACTGCAAAACATACACAGCAGAAGTTGCAGAAACTACTAAATCTGTTGAAGATTCCTATCAGGGAAGGACAGTTTCTACATGTCTGATTTCTAATACTTAGGTAGCAAACACTTATTGAAAACTGCTGTTGGAAACTATACCGTGCGCCAGATACAGGTTTGTTGTGACTCAAAACAGAATTTTTGAAGTATCAACAAACTGGAGTCCAGATGATATAGCCCCAGCTTTGAAACACCTTTACAGAAAAAAATACTGCAATTATGCCTACTATATTTTATGGATGAGATTTCTCTGTTTTCCCCTGCTATTAAAGGTGTTACCACTTAGCTCTGCATGCTGTTTGTATAACCAAGCTCCATTTTCCAGCAGAGGATTTGGAGCTGGCAAAAACCAGTAAGTATTGAAGTCGAAGGAAAAGCTTAAGTAGAATTGAAAAGGTGTAATCCACTGTTTAACTTTTATTTTATGTAGGCCAAAATAAGCAATTTTCTCACTCTAATCAGCATTTATTAGACTGTGTTATTCTGGTCTTCACAATTCAAGGAAGACAAGCACAGATTAGACAAGGTCCAAAGGAGGACCATGAAGGTGACCAAAGGGCTGGAGAACCTACCCTGGGAAGAAAGAAAGAAAGACAGACTGAAGGACAATTTTCCAGTTGTTAAACAGTGTCTACAAAGATGGCAGAAGCTCTCTTCACAACGACCCACATGGAGAATAGAAGGGGCAATAGAATCATAAAATGGTATGGGTTGAAAAGGGACCTTGAAGATCTTTTAGCACCAACCCCTTGCCATGAGCAGGGATAACTAGACCAGGTTGCTCTAACCCCCATACCACCCGGCTTGAACAGTGCCTGGGGTAGTGCATCCACAGATGGGATGGGCAATGTGATAGAATAGAATCATTAAGGTTAGAAAAGGACCTCTGACGTCATCAAGTCCAACCTTTGACCAAACACCACCAAGTCAACTAGACCATGGCATTAAGAGCGATGTACAGTCCTTTCTTGAACACCTCCAGGGATGGTGACGCCACCTCTGCCCTGAGCGGTCTGTTCCAATGTTTGGCAACCCTTTTCAGGAAGAAATTCTTCCTGATATCCAACCTGAACCTCCCCTGGCACAGCTCTTCACCAGCTTGGCAAGTTAATGAGCAAAGATGCTCTTCCCCTTGTCAGACAGATGGGCCCCAGTAGGTCAGGGTTCTCAAGGTGAGTCGCATGGTACCCAATATCTACAAGTTGCAAGGGGAAAGGTTTCATCTTGACATAATTGTTTTAAGGTGAGGAGAATGGTCAATCAAAAACCCTCCTCAAGGATGTGGTGGAATCCCCAACATGGGAGATTTTCAAGATGTGGGTGGACAAGGCTGATGCCTTTCATCTAGGCTCCCTTTGTCACAACAGGTTGAATGAGATGATCTTTTGAGGTCCTTTCCGGCTTGGCCTGCTATGTGATTCTCTAGTTGTATGACTGTAACTCAAAACAGGAAGTGGAAATAATTTTTCAGACTTGTTCTAATTAAAATTGGATTTTGTTTGGAGCAAGCCCATTGCTGATTACCAATGTCACCAATGTAGGTGTTGAGAGAATGCATTAGCAAGAATTTAAACTCTCTGCATTACCGTAAGTACAAGTTATGTACTGTTTTATCCTCTCAATCATCATATACTGATGATTGAGAGGATAAAAAACGGTAATGGAACACCAGCACTTCATGATAACCTGAGTGGTGACTTTGAACTCCTCTTGTCATTTTTGCTGGGTTTTTTTTACTGGACTTTTTCAGTTCTTTCACATAATAAAGAAATGACTGTTCTCAACAGTTAATTGATGAAAGATGAAATATTAATTCTGTTTTGTTGTTTTGATTTTGTCCAGGATGATATTTTTAATAAGCTAGCTTCAGTTCTGTGTATCATGTCTGTTCTGAGTAAAGTTTTGCCTTAGTATCAATAGTGAATGTGAGCTTTAGTTACAGAATCTAAACAGATTACAATGCCTCTTACCTTTGTAAGCAAATTCTAGGCTTAAAACGTGGGGGTATTTAAGTGGCCTTTGAAGTGACTGATAGTAAGGACTACTCAATGGTAATGAAATTCCTATCTATGACAGTTCTGACAGAATATTTTATTGGTGAAATACTATAGATCTATTTTTTATCCATCTTTAGATTTTCATAGACAGGCAACATACGAAGAATTGCTACCAAACAGCAATCAGCATTTGCAAGAATAAACTTCCTCACTTCTTTGAGGCTAGAAGAACTAAGCATGATTGTTACACTAAAATTTGCTTATTAAAACTTTTTAATAAACAGATTTTAAATACATTAACTGCTTAACTTTAAAAACTTTATCTGCTTAATCTTGATTGCCCTTTTGAGAATAAGAATTTTAAAATGTTTAAGGATTTTAAAAGATAAGAACTTTTAAATAGGTTGCCTTCTTGTTTCTTGAAGCTTTTTCTATTTCCTGCATTTTTGGTTTTCAGTCATCTTCCTGCTTTTTTTTCCTTCATTTTTCAGGACAGACACCAAAACTAAATGCATTATTAGAGGCTTGAAAATCACCTAAGCAGTGAGTGCTTGCTTTGATATGATGGTACAAATTAATTTGATTTATTTGATGATGACAATGACAGTGAGAATGTAATGACCTTATTCCTTGGTCCATAGTGCTGGTAAATGCTAAGTGTAAGTTGAGGTCTGTGGAAACATGTAAATACTTAAAGTGTCCATGATCAATTCTAAGTACAGAAGGCCAATTCTTCCATTTTAATATTATTTTCCAAATTGAAACCATAAAGTTTATGTGTGGGTAAGATACAACAGCTGCATTGTCAGACATGCTGGGGTTACAGGCCAAAAATGCAAACATTTTTTGAATACTAAGAGGTGAAGACAATGGAAGATAGTGGTGTTTTTTACAAAGGTGGGATTTGGTAGTATTTGAGGGGCCTTCAATTTGAGCACAAAACACAAGTGCTCATTAGGTGCTGGTTAAGAGTAACAAGTTACGGCTGCAAGTTGCTGCAGTGAAGAAAATAGCAGGATCCTAGCTATCATTAGTAATGAGACTAATCAATTGTTAGAAGTTAACAATTCTGTCTCCAGAATTGTTGCTCACCCATTGTTGGTCCCTGTACAGTCTAGGCAAATGCACACTGGAGAATGGTGAGCTTGTACTGCAAATTGTCGCATGATTAGAAACTGCTCTTGCAAGATAAAATGGTGTCTTATGGCAAAATTAGATGCATCTGTGAATCACAGAGAAACTAGAAAATGAGTGAAGTTATATATACTTTTTGCAACCTGAGGAAGAATTTCTTAAGTATTCACACATCTTCCTATAAATACATTTTTTATGCTTGGCTAAGAAAAGAGATCTTAGAATCACAGAATATCCTGATTTGGAAGAGACCCACAAAGATAATCGAAGTCCATCTCCTTGACCTGCACAGAACAGCCACAAGAATCTCACTATGTGCCCGAGAGCATTGTCCAAACACTCTTTGAACTCTGTCAGGTTGGTGCTGTGACCACTGCCCTGGGAGCCTATTCCAATGCCCAGACACCCTCTGGGTGAAGAACCTTTTCCTAATATCCAACCTAGACCTCCCCTAACACAACATCAGGCCATTCCCTCGGGTCCTGTCACTGGTCACCACAGAGAAGAGATCAGAGGAAGTTGTAGACTGCAATGAGGTCTCCCCTCAGTCTCCTCCAGGCTGAACAGACCAAGTGACCTTAGCTGCTCCTCATATGGTTCTGCATTAGAGTCTTCACCACCACCATTACCCTCATCTGGATACTCTCTTAACTTTGTATTCTTTTTGAATTGTGGCACCCAAAGCTGGCCCCAGCACTTGAGGTGAGGCTGCCCCAGTGCAGAGCAGAGCAGGACAATCCCCTTGCTTGCCCAGCTGGCGATGCTGTGCCTGATGCACCTCAGGACACACTTGGCCCTCCTGGCTGCCAGGGCACTGCTGGCTCTGATTCAGTTTGCCCTCGACAAGGATCCCCAGGGTCCCTTTCTGTGAAACTGCTCTCCAGCATCTCATTCCACAGTTTGGCTGTACACCCAGGGTTGACCTGTCCCAGGACCAGAATCCAGCACTTTTCCTTGTTAAATGCCATGTGGTTGGTGATTGCCCAGCCCTCAGATTTGTCTCTCTTCAGGGCCTTTCTGCCTTCAAGGGAGTTGACAGCTCCTCCCACTGGCCAACTTAGTCCTTTGAGTCCTGAATGCAAGTAATTTATGGATATATTGAGATTTATGGAGATATTATGGAGATACTGGGCCTAAGGTGGAGTCTTGGGGAACCCCAGTAGCAACCAGTCATCAGCCTGGTGTAAGCCCACATTAGCTGTTGAAAGCAGCTAGGCAACAAACCTTTCAACAACCTCCCAACAGTTTTGACCAGAGATAAAGGGTGGTATCAAATGGCAGGGGTGAAGAAGTTTTGTCCACTTCAAGTCTTAAAATGAAAAATACTGGAAGTACAGCATCTGTGTACTGCTTTAGCCAAAGAGATTCTTTGTGCAGCCAGCAGGGCAGAAGAAATATTTAGTGAGCTAACTCATGGGTGAAGGAGTTTTTGTTGTAACAGGTGGTAAAATGGCAGCAAAACGTTTGCCTTTGGGGTAGTTTACTGTGGAACTGTTCTTGGGCAGCATGAAACTTGCATAATGCCAAAGGTGTTTAACATTTGAATATCTTACTTGGTGACTGAAGGGACTGAAGGGACAGCCCTTCACTTTCAGTAAGTAAGAGTAGTCTGAGAAGAATCTTAGACTGCTAGTACACAACATTGTGTGTTTGTCTATCACCCATTAAAAGGAGTATTGATGTATTTGAGGTGACAAGTCAAGGAAGAGGACATAATGTCCCCATGAAGACAGGCTACATGAGTTCACACAGACGTACTTACATTAACAAGCTTATTTTATTGGATGCTGAATGATTATGTTGATATTTCCCACTTGTCTGCACTCAAATGTCTAAGCAATATGCTCAGCAGCTAGTATAGATATTTTGGTCAGTTAAATTTACTCATTTTTATACATTCTGCCTCTACTTGAAATGTCTCAACTACAGAGAGATGACTGGAATGGAAATATATATTATAACTTTGACGTGGTAATTGTTACACTTCCCATCGTATAGCCTACTAGGAAAAGTGCCCTGCAGCAGAAATAATATCTTTCTTGTGTTAAAGGAAAATGTTTCACCATTTCTGGTAAGTAAAAATAAATAGAAATGCATATTTTTATGATATGACAGAGAAAATACACCGCTTTTTTCCCCCTCACTGCGTTTCAAGTTTTTTTATACCAGCAAAGATGTATCGTGTGAATGACACCCCATGAAAAAACATGTTTGGCATTGAAGCAAATGCAGTTAAACTTCACCTGCAACTGCTTTTTTGAAGACTGTATATGTATATTTTGTTTAGGGATCTGCAAAAAGAAGCTCATACTCTTGCGTACTATCAACAGCTGAAATGTGTGGTACTGAAGCTTGAGCTCAGGGATGTAGGCTTGCCAGAGAAGTCTTCATCAAGTGATTACAGTGATCTAGCATGCTGTCAGTTCAGTCATGTAGGGAAAGAGAAACTTTTTAAGCTAGTAATGACATCACATGTTGTTTCCTTTGTATTTACAGTCAGTTAAAATTATAGGTATTGTTTTTAAATTTTGAAAATATACATGTCTATTTAATATTAGTTTTTAATTTGTGTTAAAACTTTTTTTAAGTACTAATAAATATCACATTTATCATTAACATGGAAAAATCCTTAAAACAGAATATAAGGGAACAATTTAACACTCTGAAATAGTTTGACTTTACTATCCTTTTATGTATGAGCATATGAAATGTGACAAATGACATAATTTTACTCATGCTTGTGTCATTACCTTTAAAATTCAGATCCTGGATGGGTTTCTATCTGGCGTAGGGGTACTGCTACCCAGAGATTGTGAAAAGTAATAGGTTGCTTTGTGGCAGAACTTCATGAGACTAATGGTTTGCAAGGTGTTTTTTGATTAGACAGAAATATTTTGCTTGTTTCCAGTATTAGCCAGGTAAGCTCTCTAGCACCAGTTCTGTAGAGAGTAACTAAATCATAAGGCATCCCAGGCAAATTTGGTGCATTGTGTAATGATAATTTTGAGTACACAGAATCCCTGCTTCATGGAAGTGACAGTGTTGGTTTCCAGTGAAGTCACCTTTTCACTTGTTTTGTGCATTTATTACTGCTGATGCTCACCCCATATGGGAGGTGAACTGATGATCTCACTGTGTGCATAAATTATTGTGTTTGATCTGGCTGTACACCCTTTTAGCCAGGTAAACCATATACAAACCTGCTACTGTAGGATTAGAGCATTTTTTAATATTCTGATCCTAATCCAGAAACTGTAGCTAAGACCAGTTGTGCTGAGCATTGATGTTTCTTTTCACCATCAGCGTACAAGTGTGTCTAATTCTGGAGGGAGGTGTGAGCCCCCTTGGTCAACTGAACAATGCTGAATCTCTCAAGGTCTATCCAACCTACTTGTTTCATTTTCCTTGGGTTTTGGTGTTTTGCAATTATTTACCAGTCTGTGTTAGCAGAGCTTTTCACTCATGTAAGCAAGACAAAACTTACTTTTTTGAGATTTGTCAAAAGTTCCTGAGAAACTTGAAGGACATGAGGAAATTGGTGTTGAATATTTTGTGCAGTCCTGTTGTTATTAACTGCTGCATTGGTTGGCTTGAAAACTGTAATATGGGAGGCAACTGCAGTATAAAAGCTAGATCAAGAAAACAGTACTTTTACCCTCAGGCAGGTGGTTGTGTCTTTGACCCAATATAGCTTCTTTAATCATTTAGCTACACAGCAGATCTGAGAAGGCTCCAGATGGAGACTGAACCTACGACCCCCTGACATAAAAACATCTATGATACCAATTACACCATCTGTTGGTCATAAAACCACATTCTCTATCTTTTCTTGGCTCTTGTGTTATACAAAAGCTGAAGGGTGATATTTGGAGCTGTTTGAGTTTATCCATGCAATTTAATGCAGAACACATTTTTTCACAGAGAGGGAGAACAAAGCACAATAGCACTAAAGTTCAATTTACATTCTCAGTCAGTGAAAACAAAAATGAAAATAAAAACCAGTTGTTGGAGTCATTATTTATACCCAAACTATGGCTTCAATTGTAGTCTTTTCACAGTTTTTGTGATTAAAAAAACCCCTAAAGAACAACTTCTACCACTATTGTCCCAGCTTCTGAGGGCCCTGATTTGAAACAAGATCTGTAATTGTAAATAGGAAATTATGGCAGCATTGAGGAATATGCAGATCACATTTTTAGCAAGTATGTGCCTAATCGGGATTTTTGTTGGGTGGCAGTGTTTGGAAATGTGTATTATCTGAGTGTGGAGTACTGGAAAGCTGGAGATTTAACCACTGTACTCCATGTACCTACAGAATTCCTCTGGATATAAGTCCTTCCTGTCTGAACTTTCTTCTCAGGCTGATCAAACTATTATTCTGAAATGCTTAATAGACTTTGAAATGGCATCTCGAATTTTTCCTCTTATCAGTAAAATAGTTAGCCCTAGATGTTTTATTGTGGTCATTAGAATAAGGAATCAGGTACTGAAATATAAGATGTTGTGTATTAGGGGTAAAACTGATGGCATAGGTCCATCAAAGCAAGGAAATAAGAGGAAGTGTGTTACTGGTGCAAAATGGGTAACTCAGATGAGGTAGAATTAACATCTTTAGGAATATTGTGTTCATATAATAAAAATTTCAGTCTTCTGTACAGTTTGACTGGACTGTAGTTCAGACTGTACTTTTGGAGACTATATCATCGAATTCCCTAACTGCTTTTGCATACATTGTCTTACAGCAAAAAGAATTTGGGTATCCTTCTTACCATATGGTGGTGTGTTAATTGGTAGTCAAAAAGAACAGAAAGCTACTGCCAGAGATGCATATTACCTACTCATTCTGGTACCATGTCTGATGGATGGTTCTCTGCTTTGTGGTCAATAAAGTCCCTACCACATGGGTTTTTAAGGAACTTTGTTCTCTAATACCATCATTATTCTGTCTAACACAAAAATAAATGTTTGCTATATTTTATCAGGGGCCTAGATATACAGCAGGCAGGGAAAATAATTCTTAAGAGAAAGCCCAAAATCCCCACACCTGGCTGGTCCTTTCATGTTACAGATACTGGCTTCCTATGCTGAGAATGAAGTAGTGAATAATTTTTTATTACTGCACCATCATTACTTTTCAATAAACCATAGTTTTCTTTCAAAAATAATAAATAATCCATATAAATGGAAGGGAAAGGGTTGAGAACTGAAATTGCCAAGTTTCTGTAGAATCTTTGTCATTGGTTAAACATTTGAGTTTTCTATTTCGAGGTATTCCTTTTGTGTACATCTCCATAGGGATAAATCACAGACCTGGCAAATACAGCTGGCTGTATTGGAGCCAAAAAGAAGAAGTGGGATAGATAAAGGTACAAAAGCACAATTCAGATACTTTGTACTTCTGCCATCAGAAGAGCTGGGCATCTGCTCACCACAACGTTTATCCTTGGTTAATACTATCATGTCCCTTAAAAAAAGGTATTTTCATGATTTGTGATAGGATCTATACTTGATGGTGACTATGTAATGATATAAAATAAAAATAAGATTTTTGTCAGTTCAGACTCAACTTTGTTGTATTCGATTTCATAAACAAACTTTGATTCATCAGTGTTTGTTCATGTCAGTGAAAATCACTTTTTTTCTGGTGGTAGAATTTAGCATTTCAATGTGGTCACAGAGGGATTTTGTATTATGTTATGTGTTAATGATAAGATCCATCTTGCTGTTTTTATAAAAATTATATTGGAAAGGATTTCAAAAGGCCCTGTAATCTGTTTTGGAGCAGAATCAAGGACATATCATTGGTCAGTGGTAAAGTTTGGTCTTAACTTGATACTAGAACACTCCTGCTGAATACAGTTAATAAAACACTAATCATACTGGATCTAGGTCTGTCTGCCTAGGAACTTCTTATCAGATTCCTGTCTACAGCAGACTAAGGAACACCCTCAAGAAAGATGACTTTACCTCATTTAAGAGCATCTTTTCTGCTTCTTAAGATCTTGATAATCTCAAATGTGCGAAAGGACATTTTTATTAGTCAAATCCTGCAGTGCTGATCTCATTTCCTTTACCAAATATCACTACAAATATTCCAGAATATATTTTACTATCTGAAATATCCTTCTGGTAGTTCTTTCCATGTTTGAAAACATTGTATGCTATGTATTAAGGTATTCTCTTATGGTTCCACATTACTTTTTGGCTCTCAATATGTTAGAATTAATGCAACTAAAGCTTGGCAGAGAAGGCTTCTCTACTTGAGTGGAAAAGGAAGGATTTGTTTTTATGTAGATGAATATCAGTCTTCTGAAGTGCAGACTGAATGTCAAAGTGATATGAATTTTGATATCCTGATCAGAGATGCAGGTTTTATTTCTATAACAGTCACAATTTCTACAAAATTTTGACCGATGTCCCCATGGATTCTTCATCTCTAAAAAGTTGTTAACACAGCTTCTTTAATTTTGGCTTGCATATATTAATGTTTTCATAAGACTCTGAAAACCTCTGGACCAATACATTATGTAGTATAAAATACTTATTGTGACACAGATCTCTAGTTTCAAGTCTTGTGTCTGCTGTGTAATTTATAGTACATCTTTAGATCTCTTTTGGAAAGAATTGTTTCATCTGAACTCCATAACTTCTGACAGACCTGTCTAAATATCAAATTATAGCAACACTGATAGTAAAACTTTAAATAAATTTAAATATGTCAGGCTGTGTTGGTCATGGTTATCAGCATATGTGTTTTGGACAGAAAAGTCTCTTGTAAGGTTTAAGAAGACCAAATAAAGATACATGGAATAAAACTGTTAGAATTACATTGTGTAAATGTTAATGTAAACATAGATTTCACAGAGCAAAATAGTGAAAAATTACCTGATAAACAGATATGTATTGGGAACTATTTTGCTAATTGGCTATGCATTTTTCTCCAAGTTCAGTGCCATCAGATTGCACCAAGTATTCCTATATATGGTAGTTTTAAAAAAAGTAAGCTGCAGTATTTAATCCCTTTTTAGGAAGGTATGCATGTTTTTGTTTATATAAAAGTTGGTTGTATTACTTTCGTTAGGCATGTCTGATTAAAATTTGCTAAGAAGGTTGTAGAATAGTTCCCATGTGGATACTAAGTTTCTTTTTATAACATTTCAGATTTTATTGTTCCCATAAGTTTTCAACTTCATTCAAACTTTTGTTTCAAGTCTTCCCAACAAATTTTAGTTATGATTGTTCAAATCTTCTTTGTAATACATTGCATCAGATTTTAAAGCAAATGCTGACAGCAACAGTATTTATACCCTGCATACCAAGCAGATACCACATGGTTTGAATAACGGGCACCCCTGCTGAGTGTGGATCAAATCAAAATCTTTCATAGTCATGTAAAATGCACTGATAGAAATCTGTCTTTGAATGTGTTTGCTTATTTAAAGATGAATTCTTTTAGAGTTTATCCTGACAGTGGCACATGTATGAGATTCCCACTAATGCTAATGAAAGCTGAAAAAGTAGTAGGCTTTATGGGGTCTCAGAAGTCACCCCAACCTTATATACCACTAAAAAACTGAAATAAACCCCATGGAGTTTATTGTAGGTAATAGGAAGGCTAACTTTAAAGCTTTAAATGTCACAGTTCTTTGGCATTGTTATCAATGCGAAGGACAGGAGTTTTTTTAATTAGGCTTTAGTCTAGAATCCTTAACATCAGTTCCTTCTCTTTTATTTAAAATGTTGAAGTTGTAAACTAAAAGAAAACAGAAAAAGTTAAATTTCCAAGAGTAGCAATCACTCAATCATATCGTAGATGAGGAAAATATTAGTGTTTTGGCTAAATGTTTTTGGTGGGAATTTTATTGCCTGTGAATACAATAACAGAATTTTATGGAATTCCAAATGTAAACAAAAACTGGTGGTAGAAAGAATATAGGCAGAACTCTGTTTTAAGTTACCTTCTCCTTGCTGCTCTGTTAATTCTATCTTCTTTCTTTTGACTTAATGGCATTATTTCCAAAGAATTTAAACAAAAAGGAAAAAAAAGTCGTTTTGGGGTACTGGTTACTTACATTAGAAGATCTTGTAACGTTCTTTATTTCAATAATATATGCATCAGTATAAAACCATGTCTGTGGTACACCATTAATAAAATATCCAGTATATGGTTTGTGTGTTCTAGGAACTCAAGCTCTTGTCCACAAAGCAAATTCCTCAATGAGGTTCATATACAAGGAAAGCTGTTGATTTCATACTCATCCCCATTAGCTGCAGTTCTGCTTAAAAGTATTGAAGCTACACACACACACACACACACACACACACACACAATTTTACAGTGGAAAAAATTATTTCTCATTAATTCTTCCACCCAGATGTATTTATTTAGTTATTTTTATTTCTATTGCCATGTGTGAGTCAGAAGCTCTCTGCTTCATTGAGGTTCTTTTCAGTATGTGCAGCCCTTTAAGTCACAATATAACAAAATGTTCTACGTCCTTTCCCACCCTTTCAAAAGTACAAATATATATGCTGTCTTCCCCCACTTCCTGTTGAATTAAAAGCTATGCAAGGGTAGAAATGCAGAGGTTAAAATAGATCACCTTCATATGTTTTATGTTACAGACTAGAGCAAATTTTCTACCAAATCAGTCTACGCCTTCTTGTCTGACTTAGCTGCTATTAAATACCAAGTACTTCAGAACAAACCACACAGAGAAATAATATTACCCTCCATTGTCTTTCTTTTCCCTATTATCCACAACTTGTAGGCAAGAGAAAAAGTGCTCTTCGGATTCTCCACATTTATCTTTGACATACTCAGAAGACTTAAGTTCAGAGATGGAAATGAGCTGTCCTTTTCCTCCACTTTGTATTTTTCTTAGGGGGTTTGATTCCCACACTGCTTGGTCATTGCTGAGAACCTGACAGAGGACAGTGGTGCACAGGGTCTAATTTTCACTGGGCCAGCATTGCCTAATGCTAGCTGTTGCACAAGGCAGAGACTGGCACATGCTGGGGACTTTCAGATGAACTCTTCTCCACAAAAATTACACTGGTGTCTCAGAGATATCATCAAGTCTGTGCAATAGCTCAGAGCATCTGAGTCTAATTTAACTGTGCTACTTAATATAATTACAGAGTCATTGCAAGAAGTTGGCTGCTGCTGCTATGGTTGGTTGGGAAAGAAAGATATCAAGAAATGCACATTTGAGAGGCTTTCTGACAAGGCAGGTAGACATTTGTGTAGCACAGCAGCTGATGTGGGGCAAGTAAGATAAGCCTCTATCAAAATCTATGGCTCAGGAATTTCTGCACAACACAGAAACCAAAGTAATTTTTCTCTCCTGTTTGATCTTGGTCAAATTACAGCTGTTGGAGACAACAGTAGTGACTGAACTGATAATCCATCCTTGCCTGTTTGCTCAAAGTGGGAATGTTGACTGATGGCTGATGAGGGGTACAGATCCCCGTAAGCAGGGCCTCAGATTAGGCAGAAATTCAGGCAGAAATTCAGCTTCATAACTGGGACTCAGACCCCAAAGTATATTCTCACAAGCCCTGACTTGAAATAGAACGTGGTGTCATCAAAGTAGCTGATCAGCTACAAAAACATTGACTCCCTAATAAAAGGTGAAAAAACTTACTTAACTGAAATCCCTTTTCCTCTCCATGTTGTGTATGGAGACAAGACCTTTGTACCCAGGAGAGTTATCTAATCTGCCCTTAGGTTGAGGCAATTGCCTATCTCCCTTGGTAGATCAGACTGAGTTTGCAATTAAACATAGGCCAAAACATGAATAATTTTTCTAACTATTACTAGTCTCCAATTTTGTTGTGTCTCTTTTGTGAATGAAAGAGACAGAATGTAAAAGGGATGATGATAAGATAATGAAGGAAAAATATATTTAGATAAAGTTTCCCTGCTTGTACACAGAAAAAATGGGACAACTAGGTATTTAAAAATTCACTTTAAGAAAAACAAAGAAGTTCTAAAAGAGGGCTAAAAAAGGCACAAACTCCTTTTTAGAGCTGTGTAGCAACTAACTAGATTGCTCCAATTCCAGTAAGAGGAATGAGAAGAACTAGAGAGCCTCTTTAAGTAAACATCTCGCTTTTCTGTTTTGTTTTGGTGGATTTTTCTTGTAAAGTATATATTTATGGGACTGGTGCACAGACAAAAAGAAGGAAAACATACTATATAGAAGGTATTAACACTGCAAAATCAAACTGATTTGATAGGCAATTCAGACACATTGCAACCTTGTTATTGGATATAATGAAAAAGTGTATTTAAAAACAATTTTACTTGTTAGCACTACATGGCTTTTGATACAAGACAACCTCAGTGATTCATGTGGGAGTTGGGAACACAATTTTTTGGTTTTGTTCCAGGTGATTTTCTTTGCAAATTGCTCTGAGGAGAAAAGTTGTCTTTAAAACATTTCAAAAGTACAATCCAGTGTAACCACATATTCTTTAGTGTACTTCAGTGTGAAGTCTTTATTGTCTATACTGTTAACTAATTGTGAGTGTGTGAAGTAGTTTTATTCAGCCTCGTATATCTCTTTGAGCCCAAGTCACTCTCTCTATGTTTTCCATTCTTAAAGCATAATATTCTGTGAATACTGTAGAACATTATAGCTTATAGTTTATAGCTTATAGCTTACTGTAGAACCATATAGCTTATGGTTTCCCAAATATTTTAATATTCATCAATATACTGAGTTTCTTTCTCATATGTTTTGGAGTCCAGGAGGAGAAGGGGGAAGGAGAAGATTTTTATTTTACCACATGATTGATCCCTACTGCAGGATTTCACCATATTTAGCCTGCCTCTGCTAGACTGTTTGTTGTCTGTTTGGTCGCTTTTATGGGACTCCAAAGGCAGAAGAGTGGCAAGAAACTCCATGTCTCTAACATAAGAAAAAAAAAATAGTGCTGATGACTTCTGGTTTCCACACAAATTTTACCTCTTTCTCAAGTATGTCCATCTGGTTTTTGGGCCTGAACCTCCCAGTCCTGAAGACTGCCTGTTCTCTAGCTAAGGCTACCTTTAAAAAACAAAACAATAACAAAAAACCTCACCAAAACTGAGTAAAAAAACAAAACAAAACCCAGACCACACTGAATAAAAAAAAATTTTAAAATTCCTCATCTGCTGTTCTTTCCTCTCTCCCAACTTCCCCCACAACTGTCTTTTAGAAGCTGACAGGCACATCAAGGCTCTCAAATGGGCATTCTCCATAGTCAATACCCCTTAGGTGCTGCCTTTTAAATTCTTGGTTCAATTCAGTGTTTTTTTGACACCTCCACATCCAGATGATCTTTCAAAATGAAACACTATATAGCTTTGTCATGACTTGCAAAAATCTGATGAATTTTGAAGTTGAACTGTATTTTTATCCTGCACAGTGTACCAATCTCTGTTTTGGGTCCACTGACATGGTTGTGTCTGCCTCACTGACATAACGTTGTATTTTTGGTCTTGCCTTGGAAACTGTGATACTTAGCATAGTATCCCAGTACTGTGAGCTTGGGTGGTGCATTTATAGTCTTTATGAACTCTGCAAGTAACTTAGGGTGTTAAGGGTGAATAGACACCCTTTTTTTTACTTTGCAGTCAGTCAAATGTCTGATTGTTGGTGCTCCCATCTGACAGCTAGAACTGTTTTAGTTTACATAAGTTAGACAGCTACAATTTTAGTTGTTCATATGCTATTCACAAAACTGTAGCACTCCAGTGACTTGGGATGGCTGACATAAACAACTAAAATAAATACATGTAAGTGTATTTCAGTACAACTAACAAGATGATAATGAAAACTGCATGAAAAAAGAGTTTTGGTTTTATGAGTATGAGACTAAGTGCCAAGATCACTCTTTAGTGTAATCAAAACAATTTCAAGGAATAACTGAGTCCTAAATTAAATTAAATCAGACACTCATGTTCTTGTTTAATTTCTATAGTGAAAACCTAAATCCCAGTCTCTATTCAGATTTTTATCTTCAATAAGTCATTCTTTAATTGTTTCATGTGTAGGAATAATGGATAGAGAAGAGAGATGCAGCTTTTTCCCCCCCTCTCAGTTTTTGTTACTAGAGAGGATTGAGGGTTCATCAGTCTGCAGACACTGCAGGAAGCTCAAAACTTCAGGTGAGCGTGATTTTATAAGTTAGGGCAATCAGCTCTGGTTTTGGATGTTGTCTGCATCCTAACTTAAGAAAAAAATGGAACACTTTGTTTATTATTTCCTCTGGTTCTAGGCATGAGAAATATCCTTGGTGATCTTCTTTTAATAGGAGTGTTGATGGTATGAATGTTTGCATATTTCTTTATTCTGTGGTGGGTTGGCTCCTGTGGGAGTACTACTTGACATATTTGTGTATAATGACCTGGAAACAAAAGCAAAAATGGAGATGGCTCCTGAGCCTATTTAGAAATGAGTTTTGCCTTCTGGAGGTAAAATATTTCCTTCAAAATATTTATTGTAGCTATTTTAATATACACACGTATATATCTCAAAATCAGGTATATTTAAAGCACAAGAAACACTGGTCTAAAAGTGTGGACCAAAACCTGTTTTGGTTTTTTGCTGCAAGTTTTCTTATGAGTGTTTTTAACTTGTTTTTTATTTTAATATTTACAAGGTTCATTAAAAATAAAACAACAAGTCACAGAAATGTGCAGGTAGACTGTAAATATGCAGTACTTTTTTTGAATAGATGCTCCATAACTATTTTGTTTTTGTTCAGTCTTCCACTAATTATAACATTTATCAGGCGACCAACAGTTTCATAGAATTCCTACACTATGCACAGTGTGTGAGCAACCCAGTTGGGCTTCCCCTTGTGCCTTCCCACTGCCATCCCAAATTCTCCAGTATGTTTGCACACAATGGCACAGCTCCAGTCAACGACCAGTGTGTCCCACTCTCCTGCACAGCATATTGTGACCAAGTCACTCCTGAGGACCCAGATGTTGAAAAGTTCAAGAGCCCAGCTCCTCTTGTGTTAAGCTGCTGTTTGCTGGACCAATAGACTAAGTCACCTTAGTCTTCTTCCAAAACGTGCTCTTCAGAAGACAGTGACTAAAATTGTATGGGTGGTCAGAATCAGGAATGGTTAGTCAAGAATCTCAAGCATTGCAGCAGGAAAGTTTCAGGATCTCTGTGGAAGTCAGCATTCAGCTGCTGTGGCTGGGCCAGCTCTGAACGTGTATAACTGATCTTGCAAGGAATGTTGATACCTAACAGGATTCAGCTGAGAATGAGTGTTCAAGACTAAACAGGTGCGTTTTTGCATTACAAATTTGGACTTGAGTGTCTGAATGGTATGTTTGATGCCCAAATCCTTTTTTCAATTTTTGCCCATACTGGGAATCTGTGTGATATACTTTTATACTGTAGAAGAAAGCCCAAGAGTGGATCCTGAAAAAGGGAAACATGCAGGTAATGTTTGCAATAGTGTTTTCTGTGCTAGTTGCATCATAAGAAAAAAAAGATCAGGTGGGGAATTAAATTTTTGACTAAAAATAGTGTACTAATTAAAACTTATCAAAGCTTGCAGGAGAGTTATAGGAACACTAAGACCTTCAAGTTAGAACCACATTTAATCTTACACTTTCTTCAAAGTCACTTTTGTTATATTTATTATGAAAGCAGTAAAAAATGGCAAAGGAAATCCACCCAAATTCTGTCAGGGATTCCCAAGGCAGTTCAGGCTGAATTCCAGCTTTGCCCATTGCTCTTAACTGCTCCTATCAGGCACATACCATATGGTCCTGCAAACAAATACGTGCACAGCTTTTTCTTTCTCAAACAGTGACAAAAGAGTTTGGGACCATATGCTGCACAGCACCAGTGATCTCTCTAATGGCTTACACACATAGGGTGAAAAAGCTCAGAACGTGCAGTTGTTCCATGCTTTTTTGCTGTACATATTTTTCTACAGAGCAAGAATTTGTACTGTGGTTTCTTCACTGTAGTGACTTCACTTGCAATGTGTAATTTGGAATAGCAGTTTTTGTCATTAGTGACAAAATAATTTGTGGGTGTGAAGGTGACTTAAATTCTCAATAGCTAACTTGGCCTAGTCATTTAAACTTCATGACACAACCAGTTTCCCCTCCTAAGTCTGAAAAATTCTTAACAAACAATGTTTCTATGTTTCTAAAGTTTCAAAGTTTCTAAATGCTAACTTATTCCCAGATGCAAAAGGTGTTTGGATCCATATCTTAGTTATTTTGTGAAATCTTTGAGAGCATCAGAGAAAAACAAAAATCTTATTTCTTGGGGGGATTATGCAAAATGTAGATTAGTTTATGCAGATGTTTTTATTTCCTGTTGAATTTGGAAGACAAGAAACACAGCTGAACAATCATAAATTTCAGAAGAACATAGAGTTTGAATTTACAACATTTTAGGCAGGTAATCTCTGCAGTTTTTAACCATTTATACTTTGTTTTAACAGTAATAGCATTGTCTCTGTTTTAGTTTCTTGGGGACGTTTCTTGATGCTGATTATATTTATCAATGTGCAACCAAAATTTTTTTGTTGATGCACAGTCAAGAGGTGTCTTTAATAAAAAAAAAAAAGGAGGAGAAGGAACAGATCTTCATGACTTGAGCTACAAAAAGGGAGATGGGGTGGATTTGTGAGGTCAGAATTTTGATGCAGGTCTCTGCTGTTAGGTATACACTGGAAACGATAAAGAAAGAGGGAAGTAGATTTTCTAACATGTCATAGTATACCTAAAACTGCCAAGCTGCTGTAAATCACTGGTATGTATCAGACTTCTCAGCACAGAAAGGAAATTAAAAGTACTCTGGTAGAGAAAGCATCTCCAGTACTATGCGGAGCTCAAGCCACTCATCATCAAAAGATTAAATCAAACTCCCAAAATTTTGGAGAAATGAGGCAGGAATATGTGGCAGGAAAAAGAATTAGGTAAATCAGGTAAATTAGGGTACATACAGGAACACATAACTGATAATTTCAGGGGAAATGAAAAGGATTAGGGTTTTTTAGGGCAACAGCATAAAGGCTGAGCTGTGATTCTGTCATTTTATGCCATAGAAAGGGGAAGTGGAAAGCTATTTATGTGAAGGAATAGTAGTGGCACAAGAGAGAAGGACTATAAACTGATCTGAATACATGTAGTCTGGAAATTAGAAGTATGTTCCTAACTATCAAAGAGACAAAGTCTGGAGCAGCCTTTAATCTAAGGAGTGGGGCTTATAAAAAGGATCATCACTACTTTTACCTTCGGTTTCATATGTTTATGAAAGGGATTATAAAATGTGTTGTTGTGATGGCAAGGGGCTGAAGTCAGTCAGTCCTACATTCCTGCCAAAGAGGGATCAAGACCTCCCTTTGTCATTCTTAGGTGCCAGAAGAATTTTCAAGATGGAGCTGAAAACTTGAGAGGAAAGAAACAGGGTCCAAAAGGAGGAAGAAAGCATATGTTGTAATGTTTGTCTTTGTTTGCAAAAGAAAAAAAAAATTATTGGAAATTTTTTTTCACTGAAATCACTGTGGATTTAGAGCTTGATTTGGGGAAGAACTGAGAGGGATCTGTATGTATTCTGTATTACACAGCATCAAATCTTTAGCAATGAAATATAAAACAATAGAATTGTATTTGCAAATAAGACATCTGATCAGATTTGCTGTTAAATTATAACTTTAAAAGCACAACAACTGATTGGGTGAACTGTATTCTTGGAGTTTATATGATGTAGTTAAAAGAAGCCTACAGACATTTCTGCATTATCTTAGAATACTGATTTCTTTGAACTGCGAAGAAACCCCAAACCAACTCAACTCTTTCTTCCCCCCACGGAAGAAAACCCTTAATTTGAAAAGCTTATTTAAATTATGCTCAGAATGCCCTTATTTCTGGTAGTAAATAACTTGGAAATATTTTTAAACCTTACTGGGAGTAGAATAATTTTCTGCCTGCTGAAGATTGAAAGCAAATTTTACTTTTGACACCCTATGATGAGAGAACTGGTGGAGGGCAAAGAAGATCGCAGTCGGGGTGGTTCTTGCCTCTCGGAGTAGGTGTTGCGGGGCTGACGCCCGAGAGTTTTGGGGGCAGGAGAAACTGTGATCAATCAATTGGTTTTAACGCTGTAGGGATGCAAAAACTCTTCCATTGGGCAGCGAGAAGGAGGCAAATGAGAAAAGCAGTAGAGGTTTTGGCCGATATGCCCTTCGCCCGCTTCTTTTTGTTTTACTGGGGAATTTTGTGAGGAAGATTGCAGGCTCTTGAGGCTTTTGGGAGCAGGACTCGCCTTTCAGAGGGGGCCCAAGCCCTGCTGGCTCCTGGTGGTCGTCGAGTGCGGTGAGAAAAGCGTGCGGGGACTCGCCCGGGGCCGGGGCTGGCGGCTGCCCCGGCAGAGGGTGCCGCAGCGCAGGCACTGCGCTCCTCCTGTCCGCCCCTCGGCGCCGCTCCCCTCCCCTGTGCCGGGCTTGTCCCGGGTGACGTTCGGATGCTGGGGAAGGAGGAGGAGGAGGCGGAGGAGGAGGAGGGGAAAGGAGCGCAGCTTCCTCCGCCCCCAGTCGGGGACGGTCCGTTAGCGGGAGCGCAGGGCCGGGGCGGCGGTGCCCGGGACGAGTTTGCGGCAGCGCCACCGGAGCCCTCTCCGCCCGCAGGAGCTGTTCCCTGCGGGCTCCCTGCGGGATCTGCGGCCGGGCGGGCAGCATGGACCCCGCGGCGGCGGCGGGACGGCGGGGGGCGGCGGGCCGCCTCCTGCTCCTGCTGGCGGCCGCCTCGCTCCTTCGCCTCCGCGCGGCAGGTAAGGAGCGGGACCCGCTGCCGGGGAGGATGCTTCTGCTCTTCGAGTGGGGGGTTGTGGGGAGAGGAAGGCAGGGAAAGCTGCTCCTGTTCCTAGGAGAATTGCGCGTATCCATTTGGGACCGGCGGAGCCGCCAGCATCCCCAGGTGGTGGTTCGTGTTGGTTACTTTTTCTTTCTTATGTTTTTCTTTTATTTGTATGTTCTTTTTTTTTTTTCCCCCTCTTTACTTTTCTTTTCTTTCTTCCTTTCTCTCTCTCTCTTTCCGCCATCCTTTTTGATTATTTTTTTTCCATTCTTCTTGGCGCAATGGAAACCTGATGTTGTGTTCTTTACGAGGGGGCGGGGGTTGGCAGGAGGAGAGGGCAGCTAAAACTNGGGTTTTGTTATTGCCGAGGGTGGATAGAAATGAGTGGAGCCTCCTCCTTCACTCTGCCCGCCCTCTAGCCCTCTTCTCGGAATGGTTATAATAATGTGTTATTATTTGGGACGTTGAGTGTTGCCAGAATCTCAGCGGGAACCAGGAGGGGATTAAAGTTGAGTGGGCGAGGGGGCAGCCGCCGTGCTTGCAGCTCATGGAGACCCGGCGGGGTTTCTTTCTGTGTGTTTTTGGACTTTAGAGGGTCCCATTTTCTCTGTGTACCTGGCCGGCTGTCAGGGACTGAGGAGGTCAGACTTTGGGCTCAGGAAACACTAGGACGCGCGGTTCAGTGAGCTCCACGATTGTTTTTTAGGGTTGAATAAACTGTCGCTATTAACATCTGACCTTGCGCCGCGGCAGCAGCGGTGCGGCTGCTGAACAGATGCCAGTTTGTCCGGCATCTCCGAGGGTAGCGCCGTGATTTACAGGGACCTTAGGGAACGTGTGGGGCTGGAGAGCCACGATGGTGTAAGACACAGTTCCTGTAAAAGAAGCCGCATAAACTTTTTTGGGGGTTTTTTAATTTTCTTTTTTGTTTGGTTTTTAAAAAAAAATTTCCCTCCTGCCTCACGCCTGAGTTGTGTGGTGCTTTCAAAGCAGGAAAGGGGAAGCTTAACGTTTTCGTTTTCTCTGGGATGTGAAATGCACCGTCGAGGTAGGAGCTGCCGGATTCAGCTCTTTGATCTTTCATGAAGCCATTCTCTGGAAAATTGCCCTCTCCCCCTTTGCAGCAGATAAACCTTACTCACAAAGTCCTTCCCGGGATTCTTTGCCCAGGAACTGAGGGAGCAGATGACAAGGCTGCACCATTTCCATGCCAGGTTTGTAATCCTTGCCGTTCTCTTCTCACCGGGCAGCGCGGGAGCTCGGCGGGTTAGCAGTGCCTTCCTCCCCCGCCTTTCCTAGCTTTAACTTAATTGCACCGACGTGCTGGAGGAGACCGATGATGTCTTTAAGGAAAAACAGTGATGCTGCAGATTAGAGGGGACTTGTTAATCAATTGCACGTTTGAAAGAGCTTTTCTTCCCTTTGTTGCTTTCGCTAATCCATTTAGCTCTCCCCGGGAGGTGACAGATGCCTATATTTCCTGTTATTCAGCTCCGGGGTCCGAGGTCTTGCCATTTGTTGCCTTACCATGAAGGGAGAGGGTCAGCAGAAAGCTAGAGGTCTGGGAGCTTTCCGGGGCGAGAGCAGGAGGCGGGCATGTTACAGCTCGCGGATTTGGGGTCAGTTCCCGTCGCGTTTATTTTTCCTAGTGCCTTTATTGCTCCCTTTGAAGAGGCTGCCCCGCTGCTCTGCCCCTCCTGCGGGGTCCCGGGCTCCGGGGATCCCCGGGCGGGCGGGGGAGGCTGGGCGAGCCTCCCCGGGGCCTCAGGGAGGATGACGGTCTTTCTCTGATGGTTGTGAGAGGAGATGCCGGGGTTGTGTCTCCATCCCCGCTTTATATCCTTTACCCTGAGAAACTCGGTCTGTGTTTCGAACGCAGCGGGAGCGGGGTGTGCACAGAGTCCCGTGAGCTTCTTTCCTTTCTTCCTTCCTTCGTTCTCTTGCCCCCCGCCGCAGCCCGAGAACACCGACGCTCGAGCATTTGCCACGGCCAGGCGCTCTCTGCCCTCCCAGAGCCTCCCACGGCTTCCCGGGGGGCTCCGGGCTCCTGGGACCCTCCTGGCTGGGCTCGGAGCTGCCCACGGGTGGAGCGCCTGGCGCCGGGAAAACGGGGCCGAAAAGCGCTGGGAGGATGGCATTGTACCTCCGTCTGCTTTTGTAGCCAGTGGTTCTGCTCTGTCCGCTTAGCATATGCTCTCAGGAGACACGTCAAGTTTTAAACCTTCTCGGAGGCAGGATAAAATAATAAATTACCATTAAAAGCGCATTTGGGGGTTATCTTTTTTAATTTTTACTTTTTTAGCGCTACCCCATAAACAGGCTCGTGATAATCGTCTCAGCCACCTGTAGAAACTGTGGATTCACTCTACTTCGATAGGCATGAAGTTTGAGACTCCATTTTCTTCGCTGAATAAGCAGCACAGTGGTTGAGAGCCCATAATCACAGCAATAAATACTTGTGTACTTCTATTGTTAGGGGGTATTCTTCTGTTTAATTAGATTTGCTTAATGGTAAACAGAGTCTTTGTTAATCTATATTTCATCTAAAAGTTTATTTTTGAAACTGTTATTTCAGCCTTTTCAGTGTTCATTTACAGAATATGGCCAAGTGAGAGGCAACAGCAACAAGGATGGTCATTTGTTGGAAATGGTGATGCACAATGAACTCGGCTTACAGGCTTTTGCCCCCTTGCCATTAAATAGGAAAGGATGTTTAATCAACTGGAAGTTAATGCTCACATGACATGAGAAGTATGCAGAATTCAGCATTTAAAAGAAAATAATAACTCTGTTAACAGAATGTCTGGGAATGAAAACATAATGTTAACTCATGGCTATGATTTTGAAAGCCCTGAAGTTTGTAAACTTCTACCTAACCTCATAAAGAAAAAACCCGTCTAATTTCTGAGAGTACATTCTTTGTGGGGAAATTAATACAAGTACAGGCTACTTCTGAATGCCTTTAAACGTCTAACTACAAAAAGTTTTAAAATACTTAAATCTTGAAAGTTGCATAAGATTTAGGTATAGCTCCATCCTGACATTTATAAAAGACATTCAGCTCTGGAAATTGTACGCACATCATCTGAGAAAAGTCAGTACACCTTCTGAGAAGTTTTCAAATAGCTTTTGATAAATGACATTGACCACAATAACTATTTTTAGGTCAAATCTTAATCAAATCTTTTCTAGCGTTAATTAAGTTGTTAAACAGTTTAGTGATGAAGTTAATCATTGGGTCAAGAGTTGACACTGAATTTTTTTTCCCTTGAGTGTCTCGATTAAATTAAGCTTTTGTAATGGAATTGCACTTTTTTCCTTAATCTCTTTGTTGCTGTAAATAGCATAGAAATGCAAGATGCTGGAAGAAAAGGACCAGATGAGAGACGAGGCAAATTAATCCTGTTTAGTGAGTTTTCAGTTGTTTGCAGAAAAGCTGATCTTTTTTCTAAACTCACTGCACTTTGTTTAAGGTGTGAATAGCTTTCAGAACTGTCATTGGCATGGAAATACATTTGACCACTAATTAGGTAACTCACAGCCTTACTCCACCAACCAGTGAGAAGGACGTGTAAAAGGAAAGAATGGTAATAAATACTGAGTTTTTGTTTGATAGCTGTGAGAATCTTCCATATAGAAGATTTGTGGGGTCCTTTGCACATGGCTTATTTTCAGAGTCTTAAATTCACATTTTATATTCAGTAAAAATGTCTTTTCGAAGCAGTCAGAATCTCAAGCTTTTGATCATACTTCTGATTGAGAGAATTTATTTTAAAGGTCTCTTTGTATTAATTTTTTTAACATTGCAGAAAAAGAAAAAATATTACACAAACTTTCATTTCCTTTAAATAATACTTCTTTCTATAGATGTTCTCTGTTGCCTTGTGTGGTTGCTCAGAAGGAAGAAATGCTACTTACAGTATTCCATCTAATTTATAGCATCTGTCACTATGTTCTCTGTGCAAAGAATGGTTTGCTATTTAAGTTTGTTTATTCATTGTGAGGCTGTTGCTTTATAAAGGAAGTTGTCATTAGGCTCAGCATGTCTGGGAAGCATGCAAGTACTCAAGTCTTCTAATCCAGTGACTACAAAGTAGTTAACGCTTCAAAGAAAAGGAACGACAGGATTTTGCTGCACTGAAAGAAGATGCATTGTTTGTTAATCCTGCTTTTAGTTGTTACTCTACTGCAGACTGCTACAGCATTGCTAGTAATCATTTGGGACAAACAAGGATTTTACTTAAATTATTCTCTTTTCTGTTGGTCTTGTCTAAATGCATAAGTAGTGAAATGTCTTTACCAGCTTTTTGCATTTACTTTTTCTGGGCCTTTTCCATACACCAATATTCACTTGCAGCATCCTGCTGGATAGTTTTGCTGATGTTTTCTACAGACTTGACTCAAAACCAGTCTTTTTTCTTGACATCTGTTTGTCCTCCTTAGTCAGCTTGGGAAAGGACTTCCACTTCCTCTTCCAAGTGATGCCAGCTGGTGATCTTTTTTTAAAACTAAAAATGGCTGTACATGACTTTCCAGGCCATAAAGTACACTTTTCAAAAAGTCAGAAGGTCCTTAGCTATAAATTGTGGCTTTGTCTTTAAGATGGCAGTGGGCAAAATCTTCCATTTAAGAACCCAAACAAATCTGCATTGTAGTATCAGGGGGAATAAGACATCACAATAGAAATACATTTCTCTAAGTAGTGCACAGTTACTGTGATGGGCATAAGTAGATGTATTCATCCAGCCCTAGGCTCAGCTGGCTGATGGGGTGGTAGCCCTTTTCTGAGTGGTTTGTAAAGCCCGTTGAAGACAAAATGTGGGTATCGTGCAGACAGTTCCACCCTTCTGAGCTGGTGTTGGATCAGTTTTTGTATATCTCCATGAGCTGCTGTGCACAGGTATCAGTACTGTGTGCTGCTTCATCAAGCAAAGGGCACATACCCTATATCTGTGCTGATTGAATTAGCCCTCATGTATATTGATGCCTTCTGGTTTTGCTGTAACTCATGTCTGTGATGGTGAAGAGGAGTGATACACAAGAGCTGAGGGAGAGGAAGGGTATCACAGTATTACTGGTTTTGTAGAAGGTATTTGAAGAATTAGCTTGGTTTCATGTGCCTGTCCCTCTAGTCTAGAGCAGAGTACACTGACATCTCCTAAAGTCTGTGTGGTTGTCTGGGCATAGTTTCACAGACACCTGAAGCACTTAGTTTATTTAGTCAAATCACCCAGCTGGCTCTGCTGGAAAGCAGTTGTAGAGAGAAAAGTGAAAGAATACATGGACAGAGCATTAGCATAAGAGATAAAGCATTTTTTTCTTCCACTGTAAGGATTTCGTTGAAACAACAGGAAGAAGTTTTTTCTGGGTACAGTTTGCAGGAAAAGCAGAGTGAAATTAATGGGGAACTGTTGGGGATCACAGTTTGCCAGAGTTTGGTTTTAAAGTGTGGGTAGCTGAACCAGGAAATTAGATTGGATCCCCCAATTCAGTGTTTTATCCTGAGCAATCCATTGATTTCACATGTACCTTTTGGATTTGAAATTTCTATTCAGATGTGATTTTGTTAAGACAACAACAAAAAAATTCTTTCTTGAACACTGAACAAAAAAAACCCCCATGTGTATGTTGTCATACCTATGAAACCTCTACTGAACTTAGATTTCTGTCTTGTGATTGCTTTGTTGGACACTTCCTGTTACTTTTCTTCATCACTTGCCAGTTATCTTCATCAGAACTGCTCTAAGGGTGCTCATTTAACACTTCATCTGGTAAGTATTATTTCAAGGTGAAGTAGTTTCTGTAAATGGTTTTCCTTGCTTTTCATAGTTTAGCATCTTAACATTATTTTTCCCCCATGCTATTGTATATGTAAGAAGAATGACTTGACTGGTTGTATAAAGGAAAGATAATTCTGTATGAGTTCTAAAATTCTGAAGTCTTACTTTTCAAGACAATATACACAAGTGTCTAGCTGAATCACAAATGAAACTATCAGTGGATTTATTCCTTATCAGAGTAATAAAGCAGTCACATACTCAATTATTTTGTAGAGGACAGATAATGTACCGCAAAAAACCAGGGAGAATTTTATTCTTGTGCCTCTAAGTATAAAAAATATGGTTGAAAACCATGAACTTGATTTCTACTAGTCAGAAACACTCTCCTAAGTAAAATGAATTGTAAATAAAAAAAAAATTGTATAGAAGTCTAAAAGAGGAATATAGAGCTCTACTACAGGCAGACTGATGAGAGTGGTAGGCTGCTGTACAAATGGAGGAGATTGTTTTCTTCCATGTCCGCAACAGAATTGATGGATGTCATATCTCTAACCTGGCTGTAAAAGAGACACAAAAGACTTTTTTTTTAATAACAAATTTCAGGGGCAGAGATAACCACCCCAGAGCAATCCTAGGAGCAGGTAAACTACACACCTCAGCTGTTGGAGCGATGTTCAACAACAAGATCTTAACATTGCTCTGTTTTATTTGTATGACATTAATCTTTCACTTCTAAGGCTCCTAACAAGCTGTAATTCTACTTTTTCTTTTGTATATGGCAAGGCACCGTTAAAAGAAGTTACCTCCTTCCCCATTTCCAGCTCTTCATATATATATAATAATAACCTAAAACTGAAATAATAACCTGAAACAGGTTCAGTAGGTCCATGTGAGAGCAGTATGATAAGACCGTGATTGTCTGTGGTTTTGCTGTGTTTTTTTCTAGTTTAGAAAAGTGACACAGCAGAATTGTGTTATGGAAAAAAACAATATTAGAGCTAGTAATGTTGCAGCAATGTTTCTGTATATAATAAAATTTATGCCTTCATAAAAATCCAAAAGCATAAATAGGCAAGTGAAGGCTGCAGATGGAGACCCCAAATGTAATATCATATGTACTCTTTTATTTCAGCCAATAACAATTCTGTTCTAATTCTAAATATGTGTTGGTTTTCACGTTTTGCTGACGAACTAGAGGAGCTTTTTTTAAAATAAAAACAAAAATTGACCCTGCAGAATCCAGCACAGTGCTGGTTAGAATCCCTGAACTGGCTTATCTCCAATCCCAGGATCACCATAGCATTGGTGTGAGGAAGAAATGATGGATAGATGGGAGGGGAATTACATAGCAGCCCTGGCAGAGCAGCTCAAATTGCCATGGGAGATAGAAAATCAGATATGGAAAAATATTAACATAACTGTGTGGGCTAAAAATTTAAGAGACACTTCCACAATAGTACTGTAATTGACGGGTGTCTAAGATTTGGATTCTGCAGAGTGAAGCTGATCATGTGCAGTTTAAATAAGAAAATTTTCACCCCCCCTCAAAAGTTTAGTCTGCAAACAGGTTTTTTATAAGTTGTCAGATTCTTACCACAGATCATCTTAGCCGTTTTTCTTTGTTTTAGAATTGTTGCATCTTCAGCAGTGTTTGCTTAAACTGCATTTTAGGATTCCACTGAGCTGTTCATTACATTGTAGGTAAGAATAAATGATCTTTGAAATTAAATGTCTTGATAAAACAAGAGAGTTTTTCCATAGAATGAACAAGGAAATGGACAAAATGTGAGTTTTGTGAAGATTATAAAGATCTATCAAAGCTTTTTGAATACTCTCTAAGTTGAAAATACCAAGAATCTTGTAGAATCTATCTGTAATTACTTCTTTAAATCTTACAACTTCCTGTGGAGAAATACAAATCATGCTCCTTTTGAGTAGACATGAAATATTTCTTTCAAGTTGAAAAGAAAAAAGGAGAGGAGTCTATGACAGGGAAACCAGAGAGTTGTGTTCATATAAGAATTTCCTTTATTGGGGAGTGGGAAATTAAAATAATTTATGGTACCCTAGGAATTTGGTAGTGGAAGGATGAGCTTAAACATAAAAAAATATTTTAAAAATTGTAGTCATAGTGGTGGTTAACGATGACTCCTTTCATGGTAGACCAGAATGCCTTACAAAGGGAAAATGATAGTATGTAGATAAAATTGCAAGCTTAAACAGGATCTGAACCAAACCTACATTAAGAAAACATATCTGCTGTTGTTTTAATTTTAAAAATAACTGTTCTTCATAGCTCTGCCTGGAAACAATTTAATACAATAAATTGACTTTTTAATAAAGTATTTCCAGCCAGACCAGAAGCAGTACTTAATAAATACCTTGAAAGGGTGAGCCCGTTCTTTATACTTGGTTTTGCAAACTCAGTGAATTTGGATATTTATATCTGAAATTACAGATAGTAATTCAACCTGTTTTTCTAAAGATGATCTCACATTTATGTTTTTCTCTCTGTGTCAGTGTAGAAATATGATTCGGAAATCTGTTCTCTAGCAGAGGTGGCAGAGAAACTGTTACAAAGTTCATGATACTGTGGTTTTCAAAGCAACAGAAAAACCCAACCATGTTTCTTTCAAATTTTATGTCCTGAGAGCTTTTGGATAATGTTGCTCTTGAGAAAAACATGCATATTTTTGCCAGAGTGTTATTTAAGAATATATCATGTGTAGTAAATTCTTTGAAGAGGATCATGCTAGTCAAAGAGATGAGCATGCAAAGTTAGAAAAGACAAGTTTCAGAAGTTAAACTGGTTTGTAGTCCAAAGGCCAAATTTAAAGTCAAGAGTCGCTTTGATTCTAGAACTTGATGGTGATGTGTTTATGCAGGAAAGGACTGCAAAACCAAGGGTGTTAATTTATAGCATCTTTTCGGAATTACAAAACCTAGAAAATGTTATCTCGCATTTACTGAAAATGAATTGTAAATACAGAGGCAATTATTAGAAAGTCTTCATTCAGTATGAAACTGAAGAGTAAACTAATTGCCGTATTTTTGTCCTGCAGATGGGGCCTTAAAGATCAGTGCAATACTTGTAATATCATCTTTACTGGTACTAAGTCAGATTGGCATGTGATTTATTATTTGTAGAAATGGAGAAAAATCAAGCCACACTACTGTAGCGTTAAGCTCTGTAGAAATTATTCAAATGACTTTAGCTCTGTTATATTTTGTGGGAAGATCTAGGTCTTCTTTAAGCACTGTATGAATGGGGAAAAAGGGATCTAAAAGGACCTTGAGATGTTGGATTATTTCTTCTTAAGACAGAATCAACTTCAGCTGGCATAGCCTAAATCCTGTCATTCTCCAGAGGTGACAGAAGCAGCAATTCAGTGACTTCCACAGGCAGGCATGCAGGCTTAGTGCTTACTTACACTTGATTGCAATCCAAGTGCATTACTTCCTGTAACAGTTTATTCCTTTGCCTCTTGTAATTGTACTTGAATTTATTTCTGTGGCTTCTGAAATAGTTCCTCAAACTTTGACACAAATACTTCCCAAAAATTACCTTGTCTCCTTGAAGATATCTCTCTTTCAACACCCCCTTCACCACTACTGTTTTCTCTTACATCATATTTTCTGGATCTCATGGTTGTGCTCATTCTTCTTTACTGGACCTTCTCCAAAACATCTTCCTTGATATATGCTAACCAAAACTGGTGTATTCTAGCTCATGCTGTACCAGTACCAGCTGAAGGAAGAGTATTGTTTCCTATATTTACCAGATGATGTTTTTATTTCCCAGATGGAAGTCTGACTGTTTTGTGGCAGGGTGGCCTTGCTCAAGTTCTGATCTACTCCAGATCTTTCACAACAAATTGTTGCCAAGTCCCTGTTTGGTACCAGTGAAATGGTTTAAACAGGCAACTTTCTACCTGTCTTCGCTCAATTGCCCGTCTTTATTCTCATCCTCTCCATACCATTTTTTTCTGACATTTGATTCCATTTACCAAGACCAGAATGTTGGCAACACTGAGCAGCTGGGTTTTGCTTGTGGAGTTAAGTAAGGCAGATATCCATAGCACTGAAACTTGGGAAGTTCCATTGTTTCACTGAGACTTAACTCTCATGGTTTTCTAAGGAGCTGTCACTTGCCTCTATAAAATTTCATGTTTCACCTATGAGAATGTCATAGGGGACAGCTCCCTCCAAACTGGCACCTTCATTTCCTGCTTGCACGGCAACTTCAGGCTATCATTCCATACAGGATAGTAGATGTCATGTTACAGTTCCCAGGAGCTAATCTTCTCTCAGCAGGAACCCTTGTGATATGTGAAGGTCTCTGCTTCTATGGTTTCTTCTTAAATAACTTGCCTTTCTGTAAATGTCATTGCTATATCTCTGGTAGGGTACGTTTTCATAACAGATTCATCAATTTGAAAGGCAGGGAGTTTAGATCTGCCTATTTTCAGAGACTGATTTTTTTTTCTGAGTTCAGATAAAGCCTGTAGAAAACTTTTTGCAAATGACAGTTTCTGTCTCTCACTCTTAATATAATATCTGTGTCAATTTCATGGATTAAAATTGTACCCTTTAGTCTCACACTGGGTGATATATTCCTACTTCTTTCAAAGTCCCATGTCGAGCAACTAGTTACATGTTGCAAGTCCAAGGCAATTAAATAAAACTACTCTACCTTTTGAAGTATATGATATGAATTCATTCTAAAGTATTAATACTCCTATGAAATAAGTTATGGGTTTAAAGTTACAGAAGTGATGTAAGAATAAATAGGTGTAATCGCCATTGTCTCTACAGGGTTCTCTGCATTTCCTGTGGCTCACATCATCCCATCCGCTTCCTTAATTTTATTTTTCTGTTCTGATTTAATCTTTTTCCCTACAGCATGTTTCCTTCTGGCACTTGGGTGTTTTGTTGTTTGATTTTTTTCTTTCTGACTAATTCTTTGCCCATTACATAGCACTTTGGATCTTAGGAATTCACAGACATGCTATGGTTGTCTACTAAGGATAGAAAGTACTTCAGTGATCCACAGTGGCTGTTCCTACCTGTCTGGGAAAAAAGGGTTCCTGAACAGCAGATAGGCAAAATGCCTCCAAACAGATGGTTTTCTGTGATTGAAAAATTAGCATAATTCTGCCTAACCCATGTTGCTTGAGAAGGTACTGCTATCAGCACCTGTCTGTATTTTTTTTAACTTGAAATAGAAGACTAAAGCTAGGAGAGAGTGGTATGGGAACAGGCTGGTGTGGGTGGATATGTCTGAGCAGAGGGTCTGGACTGTGATCCAGCTTATGAGGAAAATTAATGTCTTTGGGGTGTAGAAGTGGGGTTAGGGTTGTAAGAATGGGTCTGCAAGTGTTGGGGAGTTTATTGTGCTCAAGAGTGTGGAGTGGCAGAGAACTTGAAACTTTTATTGCTGCCCCACCACCATGGGTGCCATCCTGTGCTTGGGAAAGTCTACCTTATACACTGTACTTACTTTGTTCTTCTTCAGGACATACGGTGTAAAAATCGTTGTCTTTCACCATGGTTGTAGAGCAAGCTTTGCCTAGGAAAAAGAAGGGAAGTGTGTCTGCTGTGATGCCTGTTTATTTCAAATACCATTCTAAATTTGAAACACTCAAAGTGGATAGAGCTGCAAAGGAAGCTGTTTTATTATCTACAGGTTCTGACCCTTTGGGAAACTTAATGCTGTAGAAAAAAATAAGACTCTGCTTGTTTAGGAAAATGAACATGCTTTTTTTCTGCATGTCAAAACCATAGTTGCAAAATAGTGAAAATTGTCACATCCTTTATTGTTGCATATGTCTAATGTATAAAAACCATTTGTGTGTCTTTCCCCCTCTGTGCTGTTTTTCCTAGGGTGGGGATTTCCTTCCTTCCTTCCTTCCTTCCTTCCTTCCTTCCTTCCTTCCTTCCTTCCTTCCTTCCTTCCTTCCTTCCTGCCTGCCTGCCT
>VZRM01005894.1:1250499-1427998 GCA_013397955.1 Grantiella picta | reverse complement strand
TTTTTTCCCCCCTCCTTTCTTTCTTCATTTGAACTGGTGAAACCACTCTCTTTGGTAATTCTGAGTCAGTTGGGTCAGTCCTGGGCTTTTCTGTGCAGAGACTGCCAAGTTTTTAAAAAATGTGTGGTGGTTTAGGGATTTGGATATATGTCCAAAAGGGACAAGATTTGAGACCTCCAAATGTCTTTAATTTAAAACCATAATTTGGAAAGGATTTTTCCTGAGTCCCAAGAGAAAAAAGTCAATACTTTCATTTATACTATTAGTCATCATTCTCTTCACCATTGGGGCTCTCCTCCCTTCTGAAAACGTTACAGTTTGTTTTGCTGCTTTAACAAAAATGAGTTTAGTTTATTTGATGTTCTGTTTCATGATGAAGTGTCTTATCTAGGTCATAGTTTAGCTGTTAACAAGATATTTATGAAGTGGTAAGAATTCTATGCTCTGTGGTGAATTTAGTCTCTAGAGGGGGGCAAAATGCTATTTAACTAGCAAATAAAGCAGTTCAGCTTCATATTATGTCAAAGTTGACTGCAACAATTTTAATCTTTTAGTAACCCCCTAAATATGTAGAGTGTCTGGAACTGCTCAAAACTTTGGTAATTTGACCTCTACTATTGAAAAAGCATTTAATATGAATTAATATTGTAAGTAGCTATCCAAGGAAGGGAATTTTTTGGTTTAGAAACCAAGTTAATACTTTTATATTGTGTGCAGACTGTAAAACACAGCTAAAGACTAAGAACATATTCCTGAGCTCAGTTTTTCAGTACTCAAGCCTCATTTGCTTGGCTTATCAAGACTGTGCCAAATCCTTGTAAGTATTTGAATTTGGTATTTGTGATATTTGGTTGGGATTATGTTGTCTACCATGTAACAGTGTTATCAGCAGATGTTTCCCTCATTTCTGTGTGGTTTTTATTGGTGTCTTACGTGATTACATCTGCAGTGGTGAAGGCACAGGCAGTAGAGGTATTCATGTTCTAGGTCTTTCACAGACATGCAATGTAAATACAGTTATTTTAAAAAGAATTCTATATGAACCACTGCTTCACCAAAAAAGTTTTGAAAACAAAGTTGTTTGGTATTTATGTCTATTGAAGCAGTAGTGGTTTGTCTCTGTGTCTGTCATGTTTACTAAAAATATTATATGTGAGCCCTTCTCTCTTCAGTGTGTTTTGGCAGACTTTGTATCAGGCATGATTTATAATGTATTGAGTTTTGCAATAAATGTAGACTAGCACTTACATGATAAGTGAATAATTAGTGACTTGCATCACTAATTCATTGGCCATGTTTAATTAGCTGTAGATTGACACCCCAACTCCGTGGAAGTAGTTTTGACTGGATTCTCAGAAACCTCATTTTCCTTGTATTTAATTTACTGCCATTTCTGTGGGGCCCCTATTTCTGTCTTGATCTAGGCAGGCTGAACTTTTCATAGTGTAGAGTAGAATAGAATAGTTGCTTTAGTCTTGATTCTTATTTTATGTTTTCATTTGTATGATTTTGTCTGACTGAAAAATAAGTCTTCATGAAGATTCGATTTCCTGGCTAAAGTGTGTTTTTGCATTAAGATGGTTTATAGTTCACTGTAAGGTTTTGTTGGTCTGGAAAACAGTGAGTGACCCTGAACCATCTAAGCATAAACTTGACTGTGTCTGCACTAGGTTGGACAGTGAAGGAAATATGTGAAGCATGACTTGTTCATACCTGAGATCCCACAAAACTGTTTGTGTAAAATCTATAGACTCTTCTGCCATTTCTCCCCCAAACAGCTGTCTGCTGAAATGAACTTTAAAAGACCTGGTTTCATGACCACATTTTTCATTTCATTTTACTTCTAAACCAGTTACCTTACAGAAAGATGAAGATATTCATTTGTCTCTCATGTAATGGCATTATGAATTGCATGAGGAGCAGTGCTGTTCTGGAAGCAGTCTCTACCTTTCGTATAAGACATAAATTAAAGTTTATTAATTGAGGTAGCATTTAAACCTCTTTGATAAAGGTAATAATGAGTTTTTAACTCTGTTACAAACCATATTCTCTTGTGAACATAAAATGTTATTTTTTTACATGAATAAAATATTTAAAAAGGTCAGACTTAAAGGATCATAGTATATCTTTATAAAATTTGCATTAAAAAAATTTCACTTGCCAGATACCCATTTTTGTGTTATGTCTGCATCCATTAGTATTCATCATCTAAAACAGAACAGGGAGTCTCATTTCACTGACACAGTCACAGATGTTGGTGGTATCTTTTTTTTTAGAATCAGGAGCATTCTGAAACTCCTGTTGCAAAGGCAAACAAATTAATGAAGGATATTTGATTTTTAAATTACGCAAGAAAGTGGGATGGTCTTGTTTATCTTACAAATGAGAAAAATGAGGCAGAAGGAAGGTGTGTGAAGTGTGCTGAGAGCAGAGAAGTTTTAGTGTGAGCAAGAGTTTCTGTACGGTATGTCTGTGAACATTTGGCGCCAGACATGATTGTGCATATACTTAATATGTTGTTTAATGGAGAACTTGGCAAAAGTCTGTGAAGAGAAAATAGAAGATCAAAGTGCTAAAATAAAAGTGATCTGTCATAGAATTCCTGTTGTTGATTTGGATTTGAGTAGTTGGATAACCACCTTGCTTACATTTTTATCCAATGAAATAAAAAGTTTAAACTCTACTGTATTTACATATCTTGGCATACATGTACCCTACTGCATTTAAGTAACTGACCAATTTCTGTGGTTAATTAATGATTACTTGTTAAAAGGAGGGAACAGATAACCCAGCATAAATGGTAAAAACATAAGAACAGTTCTAGAACAGTGTCATGAACAAGTGATCAACAACCAGAGTTGTAAACAGACATATAAAAGTCTGTCTGTAAAACGGAAAGTATAGGAGAAAACTAGGCATTTCATAACTGGAAGGAAACCAACAGCTGTTCTAAAATTATTGAATCTAACATCGTCTCTTGCTGAAATGGATTTATTAGAAGATAGGAAAATGTATGTGAACAGTTGAAGAATAATTAACTTATGGAATCAATGTGACTTGCATAGTATAGTTAATGTAGTATATGTTTGGAGAAAACTAGTATTTTTCCAGTTGATACTATTGAATAGAAAGTTCCTGTGATAGTTGCTTGAAAGAATTTGGGGAATGGGAAAAAAGCAAATTTGGCAAGGAATTTTTATTTTAATGACAGTTCTAGCTTCCTTCTTCACAAAGATGAAGTTAAAATAATTGACTTACTAGATTTCTGTTAGTCATTATTCTACATGCCATCATTCACTCAGTAGATAGCAAGCTTTTAAAGTCTTTTTGTGGAGGACAGAGTTCCAGGCTTTGGAAGACACTGACATTTTTGTAGGCATAGGAGAAGGGATTTGGTCTGAAAGATGAAACTGAGTAGTGGAGAATGTTTTTGGGACTAAAAAGCCAAAATATCATCCAGACACTTAATTTGCTGCTGTAGAAGGAGCTTGCTTACAATAACTGTGTGTAGGGTTTGGTGGTTTTTCCTTTTTCTTTTTTTCTTTTTTCTTTTTTCTTTTTTCTTTTTTCTTTTTTCTTTTTTCTTTTTTCTTTTTTCTTTTTTCTTTTTTCTTTTTTCTTTTTTCTTTTTTCTTTTTTCTTTTTTTTTCTTTTTTCTTTTTTCTATTCAGGAGAAACTCACATCTTTAATGGAAATGGTGGAACAGTTTCCTTTCTCTAAATGAATTTTAAGATACTGCTGAATACAGGAGTACCATCATGTCTGCAGTTATTTTTTCCCCCCTCATTCTTTATTCTTTTTTATGTGATTGTAGAATGCAGAGGCTGATGCTGGCTACAAGGTAGTTCTACAAAAAATGTAATGCCCATCTTCAGGTGTTGTACAGTGGCTCAATGCTATTGGCAGTCAGTGAAGTTACAGTGAGGATGTTACTAAACAAAGATTAAATTTAGAATGTCTTAGATCTGACTGATGATGTTTCTAGTTCTTGAAGATGTTTTAGATTAGAAAGTCTGCATTCAAGCAAACTGGCTTTCCCTTGAAGCATTATAGTTGTTGCAAAATACAGGAAATTACTTAGTCTTGCACTTTTGCATGTCTTTGCAATTGCTGCCTATTGGATTTCAAGGTATCTGTTGGTTTTGTTTTGTTTTTCCCTTTTTATTGACATTCAGTTAAATGATACCTGAATGCTATTGTTTGGATTGCTTAATTATAGTTTATAGCCATTCATTATTTCCTTTGGGTTTTTTTTTTCCCTTAAGGATAAACCAGAAAAGTGGGATATTTTAGACTACTAATAGGCTAGGGAATCTTTTTGAAGGCAGAATGATTAAAATGAAACAAAGTTTAGAAATATTTCTTTGTGCCTCTCATTTGTGTTGTCTTGGTAGATATGTTAATGGATGTGTATATTTTTATAGACATATAAATGAAGCGTAGTCTGCTCTGAAGTTTGATAATTTTGTCTAAATGTCTTTTTTCTGGCTCAGTTTAGTAGTGTATTGTCCTGTGCCTGTTGACAGATCTTGATTGTACGTTTTATCTCACTGGAACAAGTGTCACTGGAAATTTTGCTCTTAAATCTGCTTTAATTTACAGCAGTTTGCTTATATTCAGGTTTACCTCTGTGATTTTGCCAAGGGAAGGCTTTCTGACAGTGCTGGAGCTGTCAAATTCACAGCCCAGCCAATGGTCATGTATGGGGTTTTTGTTGACAGACTACATTTACAGTGGTGGTCAACCTGAAGAGGCTGATGCTCAGTTGCGAGATGGACTAATGACCAAATCCAACAGGGAAAGGAATGATAGAAAATGAAAAGAATTGAACATTAGTTAGGCTAGATACTGAATAGACAAATGAAATGGAAATATGCGCCATTTTGGGATGATTAGTTTTGGAAAGGACCTCAATTCCTCATGGCATCCAGGCTTTCCTCAAAGCAGGGCTAGCATTTCTGTGACTACTCTGCCTTTTAAGTTAAATCCCCAAAGGAAAAACAGATTTCACTAAAGCATTTTTCATTTTTCTTGACAGTCCTGCTTTACAGTGTCTTTCATTTTTCCTTTCTTTCTGACCCTGCAAGAATCATACGTTGAATTAAAAGAAGGATGAGTCAAATTTCAACCTGTAATGCTTGATTGCATGACAACTCACTTGATACCCTGAGGTTGCCATCAGCACTTTAATTTTTCTCTGTGCATAATAGGAACGATACTCTGAGTCAGTGGGGAGTGGAGATCCTCATTGTTTACTGCTTTGAAGATACGGTTATATAGCTGTAATTACTGATAATACTTGACCCTAAGCCCTTTCCCTTTAGCAGGTAATGCATCATTTTATGATTCCTTTTATTTGCATTGTATACTTTAACTACATTTGAAAAAGATTTGTTAAACATGTTGCCTGGCCTCAAGAACTCTTGTGCTGTTTAAACTACTGCTCTTCTCAATTGTCCTTCATCTGCAGAATCTGAGCTGTCACTATATTTTCCTAATATAATTTAGGTAAATGCTCTCCTAACTCCTCTGTTTCTGTGACAAATGTGAAAATGTTTTCAAGTTTATTACTTTAGTCCTCAGCCTTTCAGTAGAGTTTTCTTCTCCTCTTTTTCTGTTATCAGCCGACAGTGTGTAAAGTTGTGCAGTTCAGAGAGTAAGAACAAAAGGGAATAATGACTTCTTTGCATTTCATTAAATATGCGCTGTTGTAATCTGTGATGCATTTTTCAAAATTGGGAAGCATTTGCATTATCCGCAGTGGCCAAATTTGTCCAAAATTTTCTAACTTGGATGTTTGAAATTGCTTGTAAAATTTAAGTAACTCCAGACATACAGAGTATCTGCCGCTTTCTTTGGAAAAAGCATTTGTTTTTTGAATTTTAAAGTATTTCGTTGTGGCTTTTACTCCCATCATGACACACCATGTACAAGGAGAATATTTTTGGTAGAGGATTCTACTCCACATAGAAGTCAGCATTCATATTCGCCCATCAGAAAGATGGCTCTGTTCCAACATACTGTTGTAACTGTGACAAGCACATAAATTCAATGCAAAATATTTTTTCCCTAATGTATTTACAGTGTCATTATTTTGACATTGATTTTGCAACTGTTTTTTTGCACCTAGGCCCTGGATTTTAGCCTTGAATATTCAGGCTCACTTGGAAACCTGTATTCCTGATTCTTGGCCAGTTAATAGTTCCAAGTGGATGCAATTTAATAATCCTTGTGCTGTTTTGATTTGCCTCCCACACCATCTGGTCTATGTCTTTCTCATGGTCTTTTTTTTCCCTGTCTTAAAGGATAGTATTTTTTTAATAATTCAAACTTTCAAGCATGTCATCTGAAAGTGTAGTTTGCTCTGAAATTTCCCTGTGCAATGTGTATTTCCAGAAAGAGGGCTTTCTGTATATACAGGAAAAAGAACATGAACAGGAACCTGTGGACAAGTTGGAATGGCAGGAATGTAGTGCACAGTAAAGATGTCTGTTTCTTCACACTGAAATATTGTTTAAACACATTTCAAAAGTCAGATTATTTCATGGCTCCAAGGTCTCCTGGATGGCTCTCTGTATTTCTCTCTAGTGGCCTCCACATTTAATTATTGGAGAGTGCAAGAGATGTCTTCGAAATACAAAATCACTCAGCCTTTGCTGAGATGAAAGCTAAATGTTGTGACGAAATTTGTAGTCTATTAACTGAGCTTATTTATTCTTGATTTAGTAAAGATAACTTAGAGTAGTGCTAATTAAGCTTAGCTGTGTTTATCATAATGTTTTGAAAGTACTGTGTGAAAAGGTTGTTCATGTTGTGTGAAGGTGCGAATTCTTGAAAATTTTTTTTTCAAATTTTGGACAATCATTTGCTTGCATAGCTTAGGTGTATGTCCTTTAACATTTATCTGTGTTTTAAAAAGCTTCTTTAGCCAGCGTTCAGTTTATTTCTGATTTATGCATGGTTTTTGCTAATCTGATGTCTGTGCTGCGTAGACTGGAAAGATTGAAGGGGTGAGTTTTGTTCTGCCCCATGTTGTCGTTCTTGGCTGAGAGTAGCTGCTGGGGATAGGTGTGGTGATTAGTAAAAGGGGATCTTGGGGCAGAAAGTCAGTATATATGTACAGTCCTCGTTTTGCCTAGCAGAATTGGTCTGATGACACTTTGATACAGTCCCTTCTGCTTTTCCCCACCTTCTTCTTCTCCAGCAGCCTGGTTTTCCTCATCAAAAGTCAGCTTCTGGGTTTGCCAGACTAGTTGCTCCCATCTTCAGTCAGCTTGTGTAAGATTAAAGGCTTGGCCTCCACTTCTGCTTCAACGAAGTTAGATTATCCCTAAACCAAATCTGTAGATGCCAAAACTACACCTGAGCATGTGCTGTTTCTGTGATTTTACTGTGACTTAATACAAATTATTTTCCCATTAGAATAAGTTAAGTATTTTATTTAACCTTTTGTACAGTTCATGAGTTTTTGGCATGTTACTGTTATTGAAAAGAATTAACTATGCAAGCTTGCATATATGTCTGTCCTATACTTTTATCAATTCTGTTTTATGTGTGATCTCTAGTAGATACCATGCTTATAGCAAAAGGAAAAAAAAAAACCCCAAACCTACACAATTAATGGAATTTTTGGAAGTCTATACTACATATTATTTCTGACCATTTTCTGCTGTACCAAGGGTGACAATTTCAGCTTGGTTGGGAAAAGAATCCTAGTAAATATTTCCAGAAAGAGGTTTTCTGGTTGATTTGTCTTGACAGATTTCAAGAACTAGTCCATCTTTAAGAAAAGGAGTGTGTCTTTTTGTTTTGGGTTTGTTTTGTTTTTTGTTTGGTTGATTGGTTTGTTTTGTTTTTCTTTTCATTTTGAAGATGGAGTGAGTCAGGATCTTGCTCTTTTTCTTTTTTTTCTGGTGATTTTTACTACTGCTTATCAGAACAATGGTTTGATTGACATTTAGTCCATATATGTGACCTTTGGAAAGAATCTAAGAGATTCTTTTCCCCTAGTTCTGGCAGTGTTTCATTTCTCTCAACAGTGTAGTAAATGTTTAACTTGAAGTGTGTGGGAACAGTGTGTCCCTGCAAATTGACACTTCAGGAGAATCTCTGTTCCAAAAGGCTTTATAGTTTCACCTTAATTTTAATTTGACATCTCATTCTCCAGAAGTAGAAATAGACCATAGCCTAGTCAAGGTCATTTGAATTTTCAGCTGTGCAAATAATTTTGTTGCCTTTTCCTTTTGCGTTGTTGTCTTCAGCTGTGATTAGTTGTACAAGGCAGGTAAACACGTTTTCGGACACCTGTGTTCCTTCTGGTCTCCTGATGTACATCTCAGGGTGTTTTGATCCAATGTCAGGATGAGACTAGATATGCACTGGTCCTTTGTATTTTGTTTCCTTTTGGAAATGTTCTCGGGCAGGGAAGAAATGGAGATGTACATTGAATTCTGTGCTGTGGTGGCTCAAGGTGCACACAGCCACAATGTGTTCTGCAGAGCATTCATTTTCCACGATGCAGAGAGATCACACCTCCATCCTGTGAACTGGGGCTGGGACATTTGTGTCACCACTATGGGCCGCATAAACATTTTAGGACCCAGCTAAAATAAAGACATGTCAGATATCCATGTGTGACTGTGGCACTATGTTTATCATAACATGTGCAGATGAAGCTCTTGTAGCAGTGGCCCATCTTCAGAGTCAGGAAGGAGAGGGAAGCAAGTGAGCAAACGAGCCCTTGACATTGCACTTTGGTTTTAAAATCAGCTGATTTTCTTCTTCCGTGAACTGCATTAGAAAAAGCTTTATTGATTATTTATTAATGTTCCATTTTCTGCCATCTTCCCCCACACTCAATATTATGAAGGGATCAACACATAAGAGATACTTAGCAACAGAGTTTTTTCCACCACGATAATCAGATTTCTTCACTCCTAACGAACTTCTACCTGCAACTTGTAGTTTCAGTGTAGTATATTACATAGTAATAGACCAAGTTGTCCACCACCACAATAGTGAGGCAATTGGAAGACAAGATTAATTTTGTGATTTCTGAAGAACTTGGTTTTCTGGGTTGTGCAGTACTCTACATGAAACAAAATATGTCGCTGTGGTGTTTCTGTGGTGAAGAGCTGGTTCTGCTCCCCAGAGACTGTCAGGCTCTCCTGTTCAGAGCGCAGGAGATGGAAGTGTGCCCTCCTCCCTTGTTTGACAGGCCATCATTTGAGGCTGGGAGTTTTGCCAGCTAGTGACCTAGTGTATCCAGTTTCTAATTTGGGTGAAATGTTATTGAGAAGGTGGTGGGCTGACAGCTCTGGCATTTCCTGGGGTTCTCAAGTTACTGTGACACCATGTGATTGGTTTTTCAGGCTGTCTTAACTTGAGTGAGCCATTTTTACTGCTTGCTCTGCTAGGAGTTTACCTGTGATCTGCAGACTGAATTACATTTTATATTGTTACTTTTCAGTTATTAGTATTATTGTTGAAGTTTTTGGGAGCTCAAGAGTCTTTATGGGTAAATGCCTAGTTCTTTTCATTCTAAAGAAGGCTTTAGAGGAAGACATTTAGCATGGCTTGGCTTCTGGGAGCTCCGTTTTCTTTCAGTGTTTTTTGGTTTAAGCAGTACATGCAGTGAACTAGATGCTTTTCAAGCATGAGATTCTTCCACCACCTCTTGAAACACTGTTGATGAGTTTGATATGGTCATGAGGGAATGAAATGGATTGATTTTTCTTTAAGATTAGGTCTAAATTAATTGTTTGGGTTTTTTTTTCCCCTGAGGGTAACTTGAAAATAGGAAAAGAATGTAAGTGGCCATGCAAACTTAAAGCAAGGATGTGTCATGGTATTCCTCTGGGATCTTCCAAAGGTCTACCTAAGCCTTCAGATGATAAACATCACCTTCCCTTAAAAACAAGCTACAAAATAGGGAGAAAGCTTGTTATCAAAATCTGGAAGCACAGTTTTATTTTCAAGAGAAAAGTTTGGAATTGGTGATGATTCGTGCTGACTCCCAGTCTGAGGCCAGACTCACTTCCTGGGATTTAACTATGTTACAGGGAAAATGATCTTAGGTTCCTAACCTGCTTATTGCATTCCTGACTGTAGAACAGAAAGTATTTAACCGAACAACAAAACAGTTTTTACCTTAACATAGGTAGCTTTTCTGATTTTTTTAATCCATGATCATTACCTATTGTATTATAAAGTCTTGTTTCTTTTGTATGTTACATTTTTATGTATTAGAAATTTTCTTATATAAATAAATATAGAAGTTTCTCCTTTGAAAGTGTTTTTAACACAATTTTTAGCAAGTTTCATTTAGTTCAGAGCAAATATAATGGAGCTTTTATTATTGTTTTTATTGACCTTTACTTTTACATCAACCCTGTAGCAAAAGCTAGCATAAATTGGCTCAAGAAAGTTATACATTTAAGTCACTTGGCTGGTCCTACTGATTAAGGTCAAACATCAGGCTTGGAATTCTGATAATTTATCTGAACAAGAGCCATAAGGTTTATCTTTAACCTGAGTGAAAAAATGTTATCTTTGACAACAAAGCAAGTAAAGTATTAAAGATTTTCCTAAACAAAAAGTACTGAAGTGTGCCTTGATCTGTTTATGTAATCAAATGAAAAATAATTAGTCCTCATTTTCTTATGTTCCTAAGTATTTACAGTTGCTTAACAGTATTGGAAGTGGGATTGTTTTTATTGACTTGTCAAGGCAAAGAACAATTATCTTTTTTTGTTTTCTTAAGGACAACGTATAATGTGGAAAGGCTGTGATCAAAAGAGATTTCCATTCAGCACCAGACTAAAATTTAGCTTGCCAAATATCAAAGTTGCTTTATCTTGGAAAGTGGTGCAAGTCATGCTGCACGTGTAAGGAATGGTGAGCCATGTCTTCTATTCCTTACTTGGATATGAAACTGTGTGAGGCAGTGAATGTGTCCCAACCTGACCAGGCTGTCTGACATGACTCAACGCTGCTCTGTTTGTTCAGCTAGCTGCTCTGCCTCCTGTGCAAATGAGGCACCAACTATACAGGACATGTGTGGCTTTCCATCTTTTATCCAGGAGGAAGAAGACTTTAGGAAGGACACATGCAACTGAAAAACAGGAGCTCCCTGTTTCTGTCCCTGTTGCCTGGAGGGGGTTTTTGCCTCACCTGTCAACAGTTTGTGGTGTCAGTTTTATCTGTCTGTTGCATTATTCATAAGACGTGCATGCTCATTCCTGTGGCTAATGCATTTCATCTTTTGCTGCAGTGGCAACATACGGCCCTAAGCATATTAGTCACATGCTTCAAGGGCTTGAGGCTCTGGAGCCTCAGAAAAAGGGTTTAGTTTTCTCTAGTGATTCACATATATTTTGTTGGAAAAACACAACTCAAAATACAGTTTTATAAGAGACATTTAGTTTTTTGATTTGTACAAATTCTTAGGGAATTATTAGATGTCTTCCCCTGGCCCTGCATCACAGGAGCAAAGTGTTTTTTACATGTTAGCATAAGTAGACTCTAAACCTACTTTTTGTGTAAGCGTAAAAATACTTCATGAGCATTGCTTTCAAGATGGATTAAGAATTGATGAATATTTCAAATCTATATTTTTAAAAATAAATAGAATTATGGATGCATTTTTTGTAAAAATCAGAGCTCCCATGTAAATCTGATGACCAGTATAGCCATAAAAACATCCTGGTGTAGCACAAAAAAGGATTAGTAACACAATGTGCATTCATGACTGTGAGCATCCATCCCATTTTTAGCACGTGACTTGCTTAAGGTATGGATTGTTTATGTGCTCCAGACTGGAGTGCTTTTGTGGAATAATGCCCAGGATCACATCACAGTCTGCTCCTATACAAGTTCATAAAGAACTGGTAAGTTTAATTCTTAATTCTGTTGTGTTTGGTTTGTTGTGTTTTGGTGTTTTGCTTTGGGGTTTTTTGGTTGTTTTTGGTTGTGTGTGTTGGTTTGTTGGTTCTCTTTTTTCTTTTCTTTTTTTTTTCTTTTCTTTTTTTTTAAATTTTTTTGCTTTGTTCTGTTTTGTTTCTTTTTTCCAGCCATCAGAACAATTGTTTAGGGCGTCCTGACTTTAACCAGATATTTTCAAAATCTCTTCCTTAGAGTTTTTCTCTGAGTCTTGTTGTGATTTTGATGTACTTTTATCAACATGACTGTGTCTAAACTGAGTGTGAAGTAGCCCAATATGGTTAAATTAGAGCTAGTGGTTGCTGCTCACCTGCAGTGGAGCAGCTTTTGAGAAAGAGAAGAGGAGATGGCTGAAGAGGATATTTCTGTTCCTTCTGAAAACTCTGTGCACAAAACAGATGTATGGTGAGTATTCTCCTCCAGAGCACTGAGCTGTAACATGAAGTTTGAGTTTCATGTTCAGAGTTTCAGCATGGAGGATGAAAACCAGAGCCCAGAAGTTTCACATAATTTAATACGTTGCTACGACTACACAGGCACTTCATTTAAAATCAGAGTAAGAGTGACTCATTTTAATGGATTTTGGTTTAAACCCATTGGTCTAGGAAAGTTATATATAGTTTTAAGTATTCCTATTCTCTGAAATGAGATTTGATTCTTTTTTCTTTTATTCTTCTTTTTCTTTCTTTCAATGGACGAAGCCTTGCTCTCTGAGAGGATGTGCTTCTGCACAGTGAGTGACCATCCTTGGGGGTATTTAAAAGACCTGTAAATGTGGAGCTTAGGGTCATAGTTTAGTGGTGGATTTGGCAGTGCTGGGTTAACAGTTGGACTCAATGACCTTGAAGGTCTTTTCCTACTTTAGCAATTCAGTGATTGATTCCATGATTACATTAGCATTATTAGAAAAACACATGTGTATCTTTAGATTTGTCAGTGATGTGGTCCTAGAAAGTTATGTCTGTTTTCTACTGGTGGCGTTGAGCTGAGTTCTCAAACGGTGACACTTGTATCAGCAGAAGTAATATTTAGACTTACGTTTTACCTGTTTATTCTATAATGTTTTTGTTAAATACCGCATAGGAGTTGATGATCCTGAAAAGTAATTGATCCTGGGACATACTCTTACATTTAGGTATTTTAAAAAAACTATGAAAATTTCAGTAACAGGCTATAGCAACTGATTAGGCAGACTAAAGCTTGGTTTTGCAGCTGAGTTGACCAAAATTCAGGTTGAATGAGAGCAGTATTTCTGTACAAAACCAGAATTCTCCTTATGTATTCTTATTCAACCTCTAATTTAACCCTTACAGAAGCCTGGAATTTTGAAATGAAGTATGTTACGCAGAGGAAAAGAGGTTATGGAGAGAAATAATGTGTAGTAGAGCACAACTGTGTTTGCCGGGGCTAGGCCAAGTAAAAAGTAGATGCATGTCAAAGCTGATTAAAGAATTCCATATTATACAAGTACAGTATTTTAGGATGATAATGGAAGGATGGGAAAATAATGAAAAGAATGCAGTTGGACAGACCATTGTTTTGTTTTAATCGATTGTAAGTCTAAAGAAAAACAGAATTGCAGTGGGATTGAAATAACGTCTTTTTTTAAAAAAGACATGCTTTCAAGTTAGTATAATTTAAACTCAAACGATCTTAAAATTATATGGTGTAGTATTTATTTGCCTCTTACACGAAAATAGCATGGTAGTGGAGATGATGGGGATGGATGGGGGAAATCTGGGGACCATCTGAAAGCAAATGTTAATTTTTTTTGTAATTATGCGTTCTTTGTAATAATAAAAGACTTTAATATTCCTGTATGTAAAATGAAAGCAGCTGTCAGAAATAAATGTCTCTTTAAAAGAAGTCATGAGTAGCATTATTCAAAACATACTTTTCATAGGAAAACTAGAAGAACTAGGTCTGACCTGTGATTACAATAGAGGTGTTACCTTTGATTTGACATCTGCATTCAATTCCTTAACCATTCTTGGGATTTTTTCCCAGCAAATTTTTCCTTCTTTTAATGTTTGTTCCTTAAATACAGGTAACAGCTAATATAAAGGAAAACAAAACAACAAAAAATAACCAAAACCTCATAACAAATAGTAGAAAAATAAAAGCATTTTTATTTATTGCTAAAAAGGCCACATTTAATGCCACTCATTCCAAAGGGTTGCAACCAAACTGTAGCCTAAGTTCAGAACTGCAAGTTTCTACAGGTGTTCTTTGTTGAATAGGGAAGCACAGTTAACCATCCTAGGAAGAGCATATATTTCTGTGTAAATTAGAATACTATGAAAAACAGCAAACCAGAAAATAAATCAGTATCTCTTAACTGTACTTTTGAATATTTTCTTATTAGCCAAGATAGCCAATGTATAGCTAAGATAACTCACTTCTCTGAAGTTTAATGGTTTCAGAAGTTAGTCAGAGGTTCGTGTCAGCCCATGAACCAATTTTTGTATACTTTGAAGATTTTGCTCTGTGTCTGTTCGTTTGTAATAGAGCAGCTTCTTGCATTCACTCATTTGTTACATTCTGTTTTCTTTCAGTAGCATCTGAGTAAATCCAATATCTAAATGCAACATTCTGCTCGTGATCACTTGGAAAAAATGTTTTCCAGATAAAACACATTTGTGTTGCTTCTCACTGTAAATTTGAGGGTTTCAGAAGGAAATTGTGTTGGTAATACAAGGGCTTAGGCAGGATTTTACTTTCCTAGCTGTATAAATCCACATGTTTATTCATTTTATGAGGTAGAGAGTCTCTGGCCTGTTGCAGGGTTGCCGTGTCAATCCTTTTGAGCTGTGCACCTACATTGCCACGTTGAGAGGAGATGCTGTCAGTTTCAGAGGCTGTCGCTGACAGCTGTGCAGCAGGCACAGGTACTGCTCCCTGCTGATGTGGGGCTGACAGCTCGCTCCCTGTTCCATAGAGCGATTATGGCATTTCCAAGAATGCAGCTGCTGTTGGAGGAGGATTCTACATTCTCCCTGTGAATAGATATCTTCAGATATCTCCTTCAGGTAGTTAATCAAGTGATGCCACTGAAATACAGTTTTCAGCTGTTCTCTGAGCTGCTTGTTTAATGGACAAGAAGAACAAGGCAGACTGACGCTCTGTGGTGTTGCTGCTATAAGTTCTGAATTACAGGGCCAGCCAAATACAGCTCTGTCCAAAGCTTGCAGCAAGGGGTATTTTAAAGGAGGTTTCTTCAAAACTTTTTTCACTCCAAATATTAGAGGGGGCAAAGCAAAGGGAAGAAAACAGTATCAGGAGCATTTGTGTTTTATTCCATTAACAACCTTTTATGTAAAATTAAAAACAAGTCTGCAGGGGCTGCAACGCTGTTAACATTATTTCTTAGACCCACTTGGATGTCATAGTCCGTGTTTCTTCAATAAAGAATTTCACATCTCATTTTTAAATTAGTATGACTCCTTCTGTGAGTTTGGAAACTGCCAGCAAAATTTCCGTCATACACTTACATCCTGCATTCTACTTTGAAATGTTCCTTTGGCAGGATTTTAATACAACAGGAAATAGAGTTAGAAAGTACATTCCTGGAAAACTCTTACTATAGTTTGCAAGCTATTTCAGAAAGTTAACTGGGTCTGGGAAAAGTGATTTATAAACCTCCTGCAGCTTGTATGAAGTGGCCACTATGAACTGAAAAGTGAACAACTCAGTATTCTTGGGATATAGGGCTTGAAGTCTGATCTGGAAACTTGATAATATACAAAATGTATATATGATAGTATATATTATAGCATATATATATAGTATATATAGTATAGATAGTGTATATATATATATGATATACAGATGTGTACATGATAGTACACAAACATCTGTGTCTTTGTTTTAAATGCTGTCTGAGTTGGAGATAAAAACATATTTATCATCCTTCATGTATACAATAGTTTTAAAATATGTTGAAAACTTTTATTGAAACTGAAGTGCCATGGATTTAGATAAATCATGATATATTAAGATCTTTTCTTAAATAAAATTATCAACCTGATTTTGAATCAGTTTTTTGGAAACAGTGTGTGTTGTTTTTTCATGCAGTGTTTGTTTGCTTTTTTTTTGGTGGCAAAACCTAATTATATATGTTTGTTTTAGATACTTAACAAAAATTGTTTGCTTTCATGATGTTGTAACTCTCTGTTTTAAGTAGAGACTCTGTGATTGCAAAAGCTTCAATAAGATTTTGCACACAGAGGGTATTTGCAGTTTTAGAATATTTTTAATTTCCTTAATTTCCCAGATTCTTCTTTTCAAACTGCTTTCTTCTAACCGTGTCTACCTATCACATTTTTCCATGTAAGCATGGAAGATCATAAGAATATTTTTACCTCCACATTGTTCATAATTGGGAAGACATGCCAACATTATACAAATATTTCATCCTGTGTGTAATAAAATCAAGAAACATTTTTATATGAACATTGCTTTCTGAACACCTGTGGACTAAGAACCATAAATACCAAAATCTTGCTTATCTGAGTTGCTTGCCATAGAGTTGATCATTGTTGCACCTAGTAAGAATCATACAAATTTTTCCTAGTTTCTTTGTGGTGTGTGGTTTGTGGGTATTGGCTTTTTAAAAGTTTTTGATTTTATTCCACCAACCCAGAAGACCAGTTTAGTCTTGAAGTGCCAAGAGTTTCAGAGAACTGAAACCTAGAGCATATACTTCCAGCACATTTTCTTTTCAGTTTGAGGGAAACCTTGTATTGCAGTTGTGAAAAGCTGAATGTCTGAAGGTAGAGAAAACATTTTTGTAGGCTGGTTGTGGGTGGTGGTGACTTCATATCCTCTCTCAGCCTCATCACTGATCAGCCTAATCCATGAATGTGGGTGCTTCTCTTAGATGGTGATTTCCTAGCAAAATTGTAAACATTACTTTTGTATGCAGGATTTGTGGGAGAAATAGAGTATCCATCAGCTCAACACATGTTGCTGGCACATGTAGAATATTGATAAGATCCCACAGATAAAAATGTATTGCCCCTAGCCTGTATCTCTTGGGCGTTTCTCTTTACATAGTAACTTAAACACCCAATTTCACATCTTTTCACAGCTTCTGTAAGCTATGGGATATTGACTTGGTTCATGGTAGTTTTACTGCCATGTAACCATGTGGGGCTGCAGGCAGCAGTTGTAAACTTTCTTAGACTGTAACTGTGTTATCACGCTTGTGAATTTGGGGTGAAAATACTACATTTGGTTTTTGCAATATTACCTCTGCAGCCATAAGAGTGTAATTTTGCAAGCAGAAGATGGATGGAAAAGTAACAGGCAGTGCACTTTAAAATGAAAGCACAAAATGTTCAGAAAAAAAAATACAACAGAAAGAAGCCCCAACAAAACACCGTAAACCCATGAACCTGCCCTCCTCCCCCCCACTCCATTTTTTCTGAGCTTAGATAGGATATTGGTTAGACTTCATTTTTTAATTGATGTAAAGAATTTCCAGGACGGAAGATACATGTGATTTACTGTTTTAAGAAAGTGGGACTTGTTTGGATTTTCTTTTTCCTTTGGTTGCCTTTTTTTGAATGATGCATTTATGCTTTCCATTATTGCATTAGAAATGACTTTTTTGGCCCAGTCACAGATTTCTAAGTGTGTTCATTACTGCCAACAATCAAGGCTTCTTTCTTCTGCCAAATTAATCATTAAGGCAGTAAAAAATATCCAACAAACTTTTCTTTGCTTCTAATCCAACAATTTCTCTGCAAATAAGGGTAATATCAGATGAAAATGTAAATGTAATGTTTCTTCCCCAGTTAACCAAAGAATTGAAAAGGCAGCAGACAGAAACTTAAAAAAATAGCAAAACAGACTGTTAATACTGAACAGTTTTCTAAGAAACAGTTACAGTAATATGTAAGAAGTAGGTTGTGATAAAAATGATAGGGATATTCAAGAACATTTCCTTCTTGATTATTCTTGAGAATGAATCCTCAGCAATTTTTTATTCCGTCTTGGCAGTTTTAACCAATGCTCCCTTTTGCTTTAAATCCAGCATTTCATCTGTCTATTGTAAACACTATTTTTAATGCGTCTGGTCTGGTGTGGTGATTTTTGAAATACAAACACCTGACTGGTGATTGTTGATCAGTCCCTGAGGGATAAGTCTCAAAAAGTGGGTACATCAACTTTTTGGGTGTTGTGCCACTGATTAAGCTGCCTGTTTGGTGTCTAGCCTTTAAGAAAACTGCGAGGTAAAGCCAGGTGGTGAAATAGTGAAGATAATGGTCACCCTCACTTTGCAGCTCTCTTAATTTCTTCAGTGTTTCTCTGGTAAATGTTTTCTACAGCATTCCCATGAAAGACAAAATCATGTCATTTGTCTGCAATAGTTTCTACTCATGGGTAAGAGAACGTGAAATCTGAGTTTTTCCATGTCTTTGGTGTGAATCTGCTAATGCTTGGTTAGCCTAGTCAGTTATTGAAGATTGTTCACTGCTATCTCCTCATTTTTCTAACTTTGTTCTTCCAGACTGTGTCATATCCCTTTTATTTAAGTATCCAATATAGTAATTCTTTCTCTACTGACAGACTCTGAAATTTAAGAGGGACTAGAGAGCAGGAGATGAAAGTTGGTGCTTTGCTTTTTAGACAAAGCATATGCTGAATACAGCGTGTTCTGTCACATAATAAATGAAGAAAAACAGTCATGGAATTCCACTCAGCAGCAAAACCTTCGTCAGTGATCCTGCAATGCAAATTCCCTGAATGGAGGTGAAAAAATCAGCTCTATTTCTCACCGTGATGTCTAGTCCTGCACCAACCTCATCTTTAAAATATTACTTGGTAAAGCATTTTTACTTTGAAAAGATAAACCAAGATTTAAAGTTCCCACTTCTCTTATTTAGGCTTCTATAAATCACTGTGGCTGTATATAAATGGATAAAATACTTTGAGATGGGTCAGTCTGAAAGGATTTTCACAGATTTAATAGTGCTTATAAATTTTTGTAAATTAGAACTGAAATTTGCAAGAAATGTTCTTGCTTAGAATTTTGTATTCTCATTGTGCAGTGTTAATTTCTGGGACTAAAGATGTGTTTCAGTTAACAGTGTAAATGGTGGAGTTAAAATTTTTTTGATTCCTGATACTGCATGTTCTGGAAAATTATATTCCCGTTAGGTTGATCTCAGAATAGACTTGCTGCTGCATCAAGTTTCCTCAGAAATAATTACAACTTTCATTTTTGTATTTGCCCCCTGAAACCTCAGCATGTTTTTAATGGGCTTTTGTGATGGTTTTCACAGCAGAAGTGTTATTGGCCCACCTTTTAATGTGTCCATTGCAATTTTCCTCTCTTTCTGCTTGGGTTACCTATGGATGTAAATAAATTACATGTCAGAAATTAGGAAAGGATGGCATGTGTACTGCATTTGGCATAGTCCAGGCAACATGGTTACTGGTGAACAAGAAATAATCTCTTTAAAGTAATTTTAAGTGGCATCTCTGGTCTTATTACTTTAGGAGACAAAGTGAAAGTCAATTTGTCAGAGGTGGTTTATAGTCTGAGCTCTTTCAGAAAGCAGTTACTCCAAGGAGCATGTAGCTAAAGAGCAGGGCAGTGCTGATGATGTGCTTAGGATGCTTTTTGACATGGCTTGAGGCAGCTGTGCTCTAGTGCATAAATTGTGGTTCCATTGGCAATTCCTCTTTTGCTCTTGTTGAGAAAAGAAGTGTTTTTATTTGATTAGGAAAAGAACCCCATGCATGTCAATGGAAACTTTGTAGATGCTGTTCAGAATGCAGAGAGCATTTCTCCAATAAACTGTTTACAGACTTAGTACCTTATTACCTTTGCAGATTTTAATTATCTCAGGATTAGGAAGGTAACTAAAGGCATTTCTGGAACAGACATGTTCTTTAGCAGAGTTCTTTTACAAAGAGAGCTCTTTCAGCATGTGGGGGGAGGGACAACATAAATTGTGATCTAGTTCTGGATGTATTTGAAGTGGTTGTCATATTTTATTTTACTCCAGCAGAGAAAAAATAGATGGTGAACTGTATGTGAAATGTTTCAGATTTAGTTGATATTAACTGAATCTTTGCCAGTTCCTCAAATAATTTAATAGTTAGGAACAGACTAATATGAACAGGGAGAAGCTGGGACTGCATAGGAAGCATAGGAATGTATGTTAGTTTATATATTAAGCTTTCCATATAAATGAAGATTGTTAGCATTATAAAGTCTCTGCTTTCCTGGTAAGGAAGGAAGCGTGCTGATTCTGTTCTTGATTCTTTACAACACCACACCCCCCAAAATTTTAAAATTTGAATATTGAATTATTGCAAAGCTGGAATGCTTTATAATGAATGCTTCTGCTGGCAAAGCCACTGGTGTGATCGAGTAGGTCCATATAGGACTTTTTAAACCAGTAGATTTATACTGAGATATAAAATAAAGATATAAAATTAAGATATTAAATTAAGATATAAAATAAAATATGTGTTCACATTTTTAAAGTTACTAAATACCTAATGGGGTAAAACTAATTACATGGGTGATGTTTGTAAACCTAAATTGTAATTGTAAAAGGCATATTGGTAATACATACTATGAGAATGACTGTGTAGCAAATTTGATCACATTGCGTGGATATCCTAGTTGTTAATTCAGTGTGATATTTCTCTTGCTATTTTTTGTTCATATATTTCAAAGATAAGAAGCCTGCTTAAATCTAACAAGTGTCTGTTGGTGTGTTCAAAGATTCCATTGAAAATAATATATGTGAGTCCTTAAAAGTTTGGTGGCCACAGATAAATATTTTTCTCCAGGTGCACCAAATACTATGCAGACCAACACCAGCTTTCATTTAAAGTCTACTCTCTAACTATAGCCAGAGGCTGTTCCATGCTGCTTGAAATAATGTACTCCAGACTGGTCAGGGAAAAAAACCCCAAACCAGCCAACCAACAAAAAGACCCCCAAAACCCACCCACCCAACCAATCAACCAGCCACCCAAAAAAACCCCACCAGCCCATAAAAGCCACCATACAAATAATAAGCCAAACAAACAAACAAAAAAACCACCAAAACCCCCTATGCCCAACCAACAACTTTATCCTCCTTTTGGCATCTGTAATTTGCATGTGGAATGTTTTATTCAGAAATATATTTAACTAATTGGCTAAACCTATTTTTTTCTTATAATGAGTCTGAAGTCTCAGAAATTATCTCACTGCTAGTTTAACAAAGAAACTACTAGCTACAAACCAGACATGACTTCAGAGACTCCATGTGATGATTGTGGACTTCGTCATCGGTAGCAGCAGTTACTGCGACTTAGAGGTGTAATGAAGGAAGCACTTGTGTACTTTGCAAGGTCTGCCCAGTGTCCTTGGTGCATAAATCTATGCAAACCACTTATTCTGTCCACCAAGGCCTTTGTGTCTGATCTTCCCATTCCTCCATCTTTAGGGAACTCCCTGTGCCCCTAGATTATCTAAAGTGGTGAGTTTTTGTCTCTGTTGTCTTTCTCCAATGTCCACCACCTTTGATCTCCAGCAGCTTGGGCTAGATTCTCACCATAAACTAAAGAGGATCTGTTTGAAGCTTGGGCACCAGTCTGCAATTTTTTGGGAACCATGCTTCCTGCCATAGCTATAGCCTGTGGGTCTAACTGCGGTGCTGCAGTAGTATGATGTGGAGGAGGAGCACATGGCAAGGCGTGTTCCCAGGCTTAGCTTTGATGTGACCAGCCTCTCTGGGGGTGAGAAGAGAGGCTGCAGATAACCTGGACATGACCACTGCTGTTTCACTGGTCCTCAGGGCCAACAAACTGCCTGTGGCCTCAGAGAGATCCAATGTCTGTTCAGTTAGAATACATTGGGTACACCATATTTGTGTTTCCAGTGACTTCCAAATTTCAGGTCTCAAATATCTTTTCCTTGCTTTCTCCTCCCTGTGCATAACAACGCCTTGTGCCTTCCTCCCAAAGATGTCTTACGTCCCTAGTTTGTCATACCATCGCTCCATGTCTTACACCTTCTGCTCACCTGTCCCTACTTCTAGGCTCCCTTGCACGCCAAGTCTGTTGGTGTATCCTCTCACTTTACTCTGCTGAAACCACATTCTCCCTCTTCTACCATTTTCAAAATTCTAAGAGGTGAGTCATTTGGGATTTTGCAATGTTCAGTTCCGGGTGAACATTAGTGGAGGTGGACTCGTTCTTCCATGTGTTTCCTTGGAGTGGGTTAAAATACAGGCAGCATATTCACAACTTGAAAAGTAGCTGATGGTTGTTTCTGTGTCAGTAGAGACCAGTCCTGCTGCAGTTTAACTGTGCAAATGAATTTTGCTTCCGGCAAGTAAAACAAGTTAAAGCTGCAGTTTACTGTGCCAGTTCTTGGACTTGGACAATACTGACTGTAATCTGAGGATGCTGATCTTGGTCTTCATGTACATCTGTATTACATGTGTCAGACCCAATATCTTAATTTTTAACCAACTTATTTGGCATATTGATGTGCTGGTCTACAGAGTTTCTGAAATAACATATTACAAAGAAAATGTTTTTCTCTGGGAGCAGCTCTGCATACGGTTATGCTATTGGAATAAAAGTTAAGATAATTTAAAAACTGAATAGCTATATTGTAGGCAAGCTTGTTAATCAAAATAAACATGGTTGTGGGTTTCTTTAATTAATTTCTCTAGTGATACTAGTGCAAATCTGAGGAAAAAAACCAAATTTTCACTTGTCAGTGCTTTAGTGGTTTATTATCTGCAGTTGTAATTGAGAAGTCACATGTCACTTTTTGCCTCCAAAGTTAACCCCATTATTTTCATGTGTTTGCTTGAACAGGATTTATGCCTGATTAAGTTACTGTCTTTTATCATAATTAAAGAAAAATGTTGTGGAGGGAGAACTAAAACCTCTGTTCAATGGAAAACAGATTGTTGTGCCTGCAATGAAACAAAAGGGACCCTGTCACACAAAGTGCCTTTTTTTCCCCCCCGTCAGAATAATCAGCAGTCAGAAAGATTTATCTGCTGTGAGAATGATTCAACTGTCCAGACTAAGGGTGTGTGGGGGGAGGAAACATGTTTAAGCTTTTCAAAAAGGAAGCAACATGCTTTAGAGTTTGCCTGAGATCACAAGAATGGCAGCTTTAGCAACAGTGCTTATAATCTGTATTTGTAAACTATCTTGCCTGTTTGCAGTTCATGCCAAAAATGGATTAGTAGATTTTAACAATCTCTCTCTTCAGTACTTTAAGTGAATTACTGTACACACTGTGCCCTTGATTTATAAAACGTTTCTTCTCGTGGTGCCGTAGAGTCTCATTTTAAACAGCATAACATACTTACAGAATTTTTTATTTTTTAATGTATACTCCTGGCAGAGAAAACTTCACTGTTGCTGTCAGCTTTCACCTATTTGAAGTTACTTTCAGGCAGTAACACATCGGATAAAAATTTATAAGAGAACATTAAAATATGAAGAGAAAACGTAAGCCAATCACTGTTGGATTTTTCTGTCTTTCTAGCAAAATAGTGTATTTTGACAAACTATTATAGAACTTTTGTAGTTGATCGTATTTTTTATGGTAACTTTGAAAAATCTTGTGTCCGGCTGTTTTTAGAAGTTTGAAATAAGTTACTGAGTTTAATTTCAAGTTTGAAATAATTTGTATCAAAGAAAAGCTGTTTCCAAGTATCAGATCAAGGAAGAGCTGATTAAATTAGCGATTTTAAAGTCGCTTTGTGTGCAGATTTAGATGCATTCTTTGTACTTATACTATCTGGAAATTTAAATAGAAATAATACATCCCTTACACATTTTCTCTCTTAGTATGTATCTACAGTGTTTGATAGAGATGCATTCTGTTCCAGGCCATAGAGGATTTTTAGTCTTTATCAGGGCTTTATTGGCTCCTAATGCTCTGAGAACCACTACACAGTATTTCTCAAAACAGTATGAGCTAATTTACCATTAGAAATTACAGGCTGAGACCAAGAGCATATTGCAAACACCCTTAAAATTCCTGTAAGAAATAACAACCTCTTTCTACTCATGAATGTGCCAACCTGGATTGTCATGTGGGCTTTTATTTTTGAGACTGAAGTATGAGTAGTACAAGGCTAATTGTGAGGACCACTGTTGATACTTTTTTCTTGGTTATTCCCTTTTGAAGCCACGTATAGGTGTTTGATACACATGTGACAGCAGGACATTCCAGTTCATGATTCATGAACAGATCAGAAAAGTTTCTCAAAGAAGGCATGGGTTAGACACATTAGATAATGTTTTGGCAGTATTTTTGCAGCTTTATCTTCAACTTCAACCAAAAGGAAAGACTTCTGGTACATTCAGTCTTTTCTTCCTGTAGCAAGACGAGCAAATTGTAAAAAGTTTATATTCAATTTGTTGCTGAGAGTTTACATGGCTGAGTTTTGTTTGAATGCAGAATGCACTGGCCTGGTTGTACATGTAATGATTTAATTAATCTCCCACTTACCTCCTGGAAGTTTAACATCAGAGATGGTTTTATCTTCCTCAAGCAATAACACCATACACTTGTAATTCTGTCATCCACCTGAGCTGATTTTATCTTCTTTATGATTCAGCTTTTACCTGGCTTCCTGGCAAGGCAGCAATTACAATATCTGCTGTGCTGATGGTGGTGATAGATTTTCTGTCAATCTGGCAGCATTTTGCTCATCTTCATTCTTGATTTTTATACAGGAAGGAAGTACTTTAGTTTTATGATTGGATTCCAATTCAAGTTTACAGAGCAGGAAAGTAAACTGAGCAGATTGCTTTGTAAATCTTTAAGGCAATAACCCTGGAATGCAGTGATTCCTCTTACGAAGTTGCCCAGAACAGAACCATAATTAGTATCAAAATGAGAAGATTTAAACAACCTGTTCTTAAGTTTCAATATTTTTAAAAGTTGGTGCATTGATTTATTGTTTTTCTTGCTAACTTGCTCTTTAAAGATTTACAGATCTGAATCCTCACTGGATTTTTGTAAGAGTTCTATCATTTAAGAATACTTTTCCCCCCATTATATGCACAATTTTAATATCCCTACTCAGCTTTCATTAAGGGAGAGTGACAGGTGATAAGTCAACATTAGTTATCAATTTGACTGAGAAACTCAATGATACCAGTAACATTCTTTTAAAGCTCATCTGTTCTGCATTTAACAGAGTTTGTGTACTATTTATGAGATATTAACTTGGGAGTTGCAGTGGGAATATGTATGCTTCTCTTCTTATGAATTAGTTGAAAAGCAGGTTTCCATCAACATCAAAGGAGCTCTGAGCCACAGAGGGCTACTCTGATCATATTGGGATGTAACTGGTAGTAATTGTTCAGCAATGATAGATAATATCTTGCTGGTGATGTTTATCATGATACGATTGAATTAAGGGTTCAGGATTTCTTGTTAACTGTGTTTTCTCAGTCGCTGTTATGATCCAATGCAATAAAATAAGTCAGTTTTGGGAGAAGAAAATTTGGGTTGTTTTTGGCCTATTGTGTAAATACAGATACTGCCTAAATAAAAAGAAAAATAATAGAGGGAGCCCGATTTTGTTCTGGGGTGGGTAGGAAGATAACTGGCCTCTTTCCCCTGCAGTTCAGGAGTATTTTACATGGAAATGAGGTAATTGGAAATTCATTTTGACTTGTAATAATACACATGAAAAAAATTGCTATCCTATTAAACATTTTGCTTAAAGGTGAATGAGCATCTGGAAGGAGATGGACAGAAAACGAAGTCTTACTCCCTCTTTTCCTCCTCTTGTATCCATTGTTAACTGGTTCTCAGTCCCAAGTAGATTGATTCCCTTGTGAGCAAATAGAGTAAAGTTGTGTTCTTCAAGATGTTCTGCTAGTGACTTTAGGATATGCTTTCTCTCCCATGGGCTGTGGGATTCCACAGTTCTCCCTAAACTTGAGTTTCAGCTGTTCATCACCAGAAGTGGAAAAATTTGTTTGATGTCTTACTCACTGCTCTGGCTCTTTGCTGCCGAGAGGGGAATTGCTTCTGGTGAGATATAATCATCTTCAGCCTTTGCCCAACCTGGAGGGGCTACAGAAGCCAAGGTCAGACAAGCCTGAGAGGCAGAGGTGAGGCATAGCTTTAGCATTGGTGGCCATGCACAGCAGCATCACTGCCTGACAGCAGCAGCAATGTGGTGGTGGAATGGTTTCAGAATTGTTTTAGAATTAGATAGAGTTTGTCTGAAGAATGTGGGGGTTTGAGGCTGGATTTCTTGTATATGTTCTTATACTGGCATCATTCTTTTGTGGCATAACTACTGTAATGCTAGTAGCTTAGTAACCTTCATCTTCACCACATTAGAAGATGAGAAAGCTATAAATTGTATGGGTACTAAATGTAGGGACGACTTTAAAAAAAACTAACTTTGCTTATTTTTGCGATGTGTAGCCAGACTGCATAGTTAATTTTTTGATAAAGAAGGGAATTGTGCTTTTAAACTGTCTAGCACAGACTCTGTGGTTTGGAAACTTGTAGTTTGAGCTGCATGATGCTATTAGATGTATGCAGACAAAATAAGTAATGGATTCATCTTGGGGGAGGAAAGAGAGTATGTCATCATTTCAGGGTTACCCACTCTGCAGAAAGTAATTATTCTAATGTTTATTAAGTGCTCATGACAGTTAGATAATTAGCCACTTTGACAAATTAGATGGGTAGAAAATCTGGGCTAAAAGCCAGTAACTTGAAACAAAGCAAAGGATAATGATTACTTCCATGTAACACCCACACATTTATGGACACCCCTCCCTTCTGGGTGAATGGTAAAATTTTCCTACTGAATATTTTCTTAATGATGAATTAGATCAGTACTGATATTCTTACTGGCAGTAATTTTAAAGTAGATGAATGTGGGTAGCTCATTGTATGAGAATGATACCTTTTTTGAGGTGGGGAAGGTTTCCTGTCCTCGGATTCATGGAAGGTTTGTATTTCAATCTGCATTTCTTAGAAATATATGTGCTTCAGTGAAGTGTTTTCAGATTGAGATCCCTGTCCTTTTAAAAAAATCTCACTGGTTTCCAAAGAAAACTATTGGAAAAACATTATAAAAGGTATGTTAACAACTGAGAGAAATTACTTGTATGAAAAACAGTGAATGGTAAGTGTCAGGTCATGTGCTTCCTGTTCTGTCTGTCCACCAGACAGTTGTGGAATGTGCTATCCTGTAGCTGGACCACCCATTGATCAATTAAAATGACGAAAGTGTGCTCTGGGAGTACAAAGAGTGTATAGATTTCTTTATGTTTGGATCACTTAAAAGAAGTTTCCTAAGGTGAAATAGCAGAATAGCAGAAACACAGCCCCTTTTTTTCTGCTGTTGCTGTTGTATTTGTTGTTAGCATGAAAATTTTGAAGTAATAACTAGATTGTTAAGGATTCTGAAGTACAATACAATTTTGATAGACTACTTCTTTTGAAAGAGAACTTCTGTTAACAGGAAGATAGAACAGAATTAAATAGACTCAGGTTTAACTTATTTCCTTTAGGGATAATGCCTCTGTAATAATGATAGAATTTTTGCTGCAGTAGTGGAAGACAAATTTTTTTTTTTTTTGGGATGGAACCAAAACACCAGAGTGATGCTTATTAATGTAAGTGCAGGTTAAGCACCTTTAGATATTATTATTTTCCTGTTTAATTATATAACTCAATGTTGCAAATTTGTAATCACTTACATAGAACAAAATCACAGTTATTTCATTTCCACGGTACTAGTGTTGGTTGCATTATCTTGGTCTATAATTGTATTTGTTAGTGGAGAAATTCTGCGTTAGAGGTACTCATATTTCACCTTTGCATTTTCAGATAAGAAGAGACTTGGTGATGTTTTCACTTTTCTCCAGTGTGTGTAAGCCTGCAGTTTAAGACTGAAAGCTTTTTCTGAAAATAGACTCATGTGCTTAAACCTTTTTCGCAGTATATTCACCCACCTTCTTCCAGCTTCACCTCTTTTCTGCTGCAAAGATGATGTTCTGGAATTAACATACTCATTTAGCTACCTCTGCTGTCTTCTCCCAGATTAAATCAGCCTCTGGACTGTGACCAGAATTTACTTTTATCCCCTGCTAGTATAACTTCAGGCTTAATCTAGGCTCAGTGGGTGTCTAGAGGCGACAAATGCGTATTAGTTTTGCTCTTCTAGGTAGGGAGAGGGAATGGAAGAGACAACAGATTACTGCTGATTGGAAAAGACACCTCTCGACAGCACCTCTTTAGCAGCTATTAAGCTAAATTCAAGTATGGTAAATCAGAAATGTCTACAGAACAAGGTCACTGTCTTTAAACATAGAAAGGAGACATTCCAGGTTGTTACTGTTTTAAAGTGCTTCATGTCTCTTTAGGCACCACAAAGACCCGTTTACTCATTGCTTTGCTTACATCCTTTGAATGAAAGTGATCTATGGGAGTCCTGAAGAAAAAACTTCAGGACCTGGGGAATGGTACTCAGGCCTGTCATTTCCACAGGTCCCTCAAATTATCCGTAGTTCAGCCCTACTCTGTCTGTTACCTTCCTTTTCCTGCCTTTTCCCTTGGCAATGAGATGGCTACTTTTTGTCCAGCAAGTTTTTCCTATATCTTTTCTCTGTCTTCCACCAATTTCAAGACAAACGTAGGTAGTTGTTTAATTTCTTTCAAGCTTATACCTAGAAATAAAAGGTAGGCATAATAATTGTATCGGAATTTTCTAGGAAAGAACTTTTAAAATACTAGAAACCTAAACACCTTCTTTTGAAATAAAATTTAAAAATATTGTCTGTTCTTTGCAGATATTTCAGTGGTAGGATGAAAACTACAAAGAAGTAATTAAAGGTTTAGGAAAACTGAAAGTTTAAAACAGAAAAGAAGTGATGCTGTTCTAATCAGCAAGTTCTAATCAGTCTTTGTGTACTTCAAAGCAAGCCCTGACAATCTCCAGGGAAGAAAAATGTAGTGTGTGTTCCTTTGTTCACCTTGTCCTCAGAATAGCATATCCTTTCCTGGTTTCTAACTCAAATCTTCCAGGCTGCAAATTTGGTTGATTTCACCTTCTTCATACAGCAGAAATTGAAACTGATGCTCTCTTGTCTCCTTAGTAGCAACCTTTTATACACTGGACAAATGCTTACCTATGTCTTTTTTATGCTTGAACCTGGTCATGCAATTATTTTTCTTTGACTCATGTTTCCTGTTACTTTTGGAGCTGTTGGGTGATCATAGATTTTCAGTGGTGCCTGAAGTGGGACAAGGACCTTGCTACTTAATCAGTGGCATAATTATTTCCAGTCTTCATAAACATCTAGTAGAACAAAGTAATTCACCCAGATACCCCAGTAGATAGCTTAGTAAAATTTCATTGGGTTTTAAGTCTTAAGCATCTACAGCCTTCCTTTATTAGTGTCTGCAGCAGTCAGAATTACTCTGTGGGCAGATAGTTTTTCAGTTTGCTGTGAGTCCACCTAACTTCCCTTCTTGCTTATGTTCAAGTTGCCTGTTTTGAAAAGAAGGTCAGAAGCTGTGCTACTAAAGATATACTGCATGACTGCCGTTCAGATGTGCCTTCTGTGTTCTGACAGCTGTATAACCCTGTAGACAGGCAGCTGCTGTCTTCTCACCGTGCACACTCGTGGTCCTGCCTGGTGAGGACATAGCCATCGTAGGAGGTGGGAACTTGGGAACACTGCCCACATGTAATGGGCCCTTAAGGAAGAATCTGGTGGGATAGAGGATGACAAATCAGGTCCAGATGATGACCTGAAGATAACTCGAATTTATATAACATTTGCTTATTCAAGCTTTTGATCATATTCCTTTGTTAAAAACATAGGTCACAAATAGTTTTGAGAAACTGGTAAAGAAACTTACGGTTTGAGAAAGCAACTTCTGCCTCTTTATTCTTTCGTTTTCTTTCCCACTTAACTAAGGACCTTAATCTTTATATTTTCTTTAAACCTTTAGTTTATACAGAACACGTTTTTACTGTCTTTTTGTATCCACTTGGACTCTAACTCATTGTATGCTTTGGCCTTTCTGATTTTACCCATATGTGTTTATGTAATTCCTCTATACTATGACTAATCATTCATCACAGGCCCTTATTTCTAGACTTTAAAAAAAATTCTTCAATATTTCCTGATTATAAAGAGGCCCTCACACATCTGAGTTGGTCCTACATTGTGCTTCTTGTTTCTTCCATACTGGGACAAATTCTGTCTTCTTTCTGTTCAAGATTATCATCACCGGCCACTTACCAGTATTCTTAGAATGTTATTGTATGTGCTTCTGAATACAACATTTCTTATTGTATCAAGTTTGGGGTTCAGTTTGGGGTCTGGTTTGAGGTTTTTTTCTCCCCTACCCTTCCTTTTTTTTCTTTTTTTTTTTTTTTTTTTTTTTTTTGGTTTGGTTGGTTTTAAAATTTTTTTTAATGTATTTGTCTCCCCAGAATAAAGAATTTGTCCTTTTATCACCACTAGTTTGGCTTCCATTTCTTGAGTCATATCTCCTTTACTTAGATTTAATTCAACCTAACCTAAGATATCGCCTCAAAAATCATATTGTACTATCTGTATATTCTTTTTTGTCTGTTTTCCTCCTCACCCATGGATTTCTTAGTGAAGGCCCCACACAGTCATCTCTTTTTTTTCTGGATGCTGCTTCTAGTTATTTAAGGGATAAGAATAATGTATTCCCATCTCTGCTGAGAGATCTATACCAGGTTTTGAAGAACATGTGATTGACCTCACTCTTTTCACACTTTATAGTTGCTCAGAGATATTCAATAATCTGCTTCTCAACTCTTCCTGAACTTCAGAGCAAGTATATGTGTTCTTGATTAGCAATGCAAGACCTTCTCTATTTTTCTTCAAACCTGTACCGATTCATCAGCAAGTTCATTTCACCCCTCCACACCAATTACACCTCTGTGATTTATCTTTGTGAGGTGGATTTAGTAGCAGTTTTTGTTGATTCTAAAGGGTTGAATGTTCTTCTGGTTTATTCTCCTTACTTCCGATGTGTCTGTATACACATCTCAAGTATTCAGCATGTTGCTGTCTTACTCTTCCAGTTGTCTCTACTATGATGCTCAGAAAATAATTTGTTTTAAAAATCTAGTTATTTTTGATACTCCTGTAGGAGTGCTTCACAGGAACCCAGTTTCGTGAAGTAGCTTTGCCAAAACTAAGGCTTCCTTAGAGAATGTCCCATTGATTATTCAAAAGTGGAGGTGTGCAACATCATTAGTTTTGAAATTACCATCTACAAATCTGGAGTGAACTCTAGTTATTTTTTTCAATATTTGCTCTGTTTTCTGCAAAACAGTTACAGTTTGAGAATGCACCGGCTTAATTTAGTGTAAGTCAGCATAGAAACTGAAGCTGGAGCTTTGATCGTAATTTAATTTGATGACTATTGGCTCTTGAATGCCTGCTGTGGTTCAGATTGTATGATTTGTGTTGTATGATTGGTTTTCAGCTACCATATTATGATTAGCAGTTTTCTGGGGTATGATTTTAAATGTTCCCATGAAATGCATGTGGTGACTTGCCAGCCAAGGAGAATCAGCTAAGCCAGAGCAGCATAGGTAGAGCTCCAGTGGGTGTAGCTTTCCTTCTGGGCAGAAGCTAGAACATTTCCAGGGGATAAACAGTAATTCGCCTTCTGTTTTCTGCTGACTCAAAGTTCTTTTGTGGCTTGTTTGTTACAGAATATTGGAAAGCAAAAATGTTTGGTTTTTTTCTTTTTACCACTTTTTTCTCTCCCCTGATGCACTCTTTGGGGGGAGGTTGTTTGGCAGTGCAAGTTAAAGGTCCGGTATGCAAGCAGGGATGGGTGGAGGAATGGAAGCCATCAAGGGAAGTGGTAGAAATCCAAAAGACTTAACTACATGAAAATAATACTTCTGCCAAAGGGCAGTTTTATCCTTTCTGCTCATAATAGCAGACTTTAAGTCTTACTCATGTGGATGGATCTGTATGGAACCTGGAAGTGATTACTTAAACGGGAACATAAAAGGACTATATTTTTGCTTTTTTTTAAAGAGAAAGAAATGGAAACTTTGCAATATTTATAGTAGCGCATGCCAAGTGGGCTTGTCATCAACCTAAGCTTTTTAGCTTTCTTCTTTTCTTTCTTTTTTTATTTAAACTCAAGAAGATTTATGAAAATAGGGATTTAAGCATAAATATTTATATGGAACAGCTGTTTGAACACAGTTGTCTCTGTGGCCTGCATAGTTATTCCTTTGTAATAAATCTGAGTTTTAAGATTTTTCCTTTTTTGATTTTCTTTTTGATTGTGGCAGTTATTTTTCAACGTGTTATTTACTAACATGTTATCTCATTTCCGATGTGATTGATTCTGTATTAATGTCAGGTGCATAGGGAGACACCTTTGTGGCTGTCAAGATAGTTTAGGATGTCTGACTTAATCTTCAAACCTGTGATACTTACCAAAATTTGGTTCTGTATGGTTTTCCTTTTCCTGCTATACTTTCATGAACACCTGTATTTCTGAGAAATACCTTTTAAAATATGATTGTCTTCTGTCAAACACCATCATGTACCATTTTGAGACAAATTCTGGGATGAAAGAGTCCAAAATTTTTTCTGCTGAGAGGACTTGTACAGCCATCAGTGATATATTATTTTTATTTTCTGTTCTTTACATCTCCAGTGAAAAATTGCCCTACTTCTCTTCCTTGATCTCCAAGCTGGATCATTTTACTTCTTTTTATGGCAGTTTTATGAGCAGTTTAGGGGATTTTACAAAGAGGAAATTAATGCAGAGTAATATAAACAATATAATGAGAAAAATAAAAATGTGAATGTGAAGCTTTATTAAATGCATATAGCTGCAATGTGTAGTGTGTGGGATACATTGAAGCCTCAGTCTACAGAAAAGGTTCTTGGCTCTTGCAATGCAATTGGGAAAGCTTGCTGTAAATATGCTATGTTTGTGGTTCCTTGCTCAACCAGTGGCGCCAGGAATCAGACCAAACGGGGATGTTTTTTTATTTTGTTTTGTTTTGTTTTTTTTCACTAAAAATTACTTGATATTTTATTACATTCAAGTTTTCTGTGCTGTTGTTCCATATTTGAATCATTATGGGCTTTGAGATACGCCTTGTTCTTGAGAAGCATGGGTGTCATCAGGATCCTGTACGGTGTGTTTTCTGCATCTGTGTTTTAATGTATTTTTTGACTCTCTGCCTGGGATTTAGTTATGAGGTTTTCCTCTGTACTGAAACAGAAGTTAATCTAGTTTTCACTTCAGATCACACAAAGACACCTCACACCCTCTAGTTTTAGTGAAGTGCTGTAAAGGGTAAAACAAAAATAGTGTGGTCCTCTTATACACATTTCTTTTATTTGAGAACATGGTATCTGTGAATACTTCATTTGCAAAATCAGCTTACAGGTATGGTTTCTGTAATTGTTCTATCAAAATTACATTGACCACCACTTATCCACTTCTTAAATTTTGTGGTATTTTACTGTCTGAGAGAGAGTTTTTGTTCCACATTTCACTCTCTAAAGAAACATGAAGTTGTGTCGTTCGTTCTAGGCTCAGAATATCTGAGAGGCATCAAATAAAGCTGTTAAGAACCATCTCCTGTGAAGCAGGAGATTAGTCTTCACACATCTGACAATAGAGTTTGGAACCACTATTGAAAACAGTTGCTAAGGGATGTTGGGAATGTTTGCCAAAATGTAGTTTCAGGTGAAGCTTTGGTCAAGGTTAGGGATGGGAAATCCCTTGGGGGTTACTGAGAGTGCATTCACCTCAGGAAGTTCCTGAGGCTGAAAACAGTTTGAAGGTGAAAGACTAAAGGGTAAGTGAATGAACCTGAAGTAATATGAACCTTATTTTTACTATTTTTAGAATCAGATCAAATGAACTCAAATGTTCATTTGATCTGATGCAATGTGGCCAGTTGTATGCTTTCATGCTTTGTTACCTGTTTTGTCTCAAAGATATAATGTGGAACAAGTTTTGTTCCAGGTTTGCACCTTTGGGGGTCACCAGAATTTCCAAAATTTATTAAACAAGAAACCACCTTTAGCTCAGAAAGCTTTTCAGCTGCAGGTAGCTAATATGTGTGAGAATGTACGGGAAATGTCATTATAAACTGCCTTTTATTTTTCAATACTGCCTTCAAAATAACTGCCACAGACCACTGAGGTGGATCCTTGGTTTGACAAGGGCCTGGACTTTTGTATCAGAGTGTACCTCAGCAGTGCCTCAGTAGTGATAATCAATGAGTTTCAAGGGGATTCCGCAATAAGTCTTATTTATAGTCCGTGGTACAAAAATTTGGGGATTTTTTATGACTGAAGAGCATCTGACATGTTTTAGGTTCTTCCACAGCAAATTGTGTCAGAAACTACGAAGAGAGTACCAGAGTGATGACAAACAGGATTTTTCTCCTCAGTGTTGGGGTGCAAAATTTGGTGGAGTAAATGCTTGCAGAAGGAGAGTAATTTATGTTGCAATGTAAAAATTCATGTGTTATATGTCTAACTTTATCATTCATTTCAGTTTCTGATGAAAAAAATTCTGTGTCTGTGCAGTTACCACCTTTCCATATGAAGGAAGCTGCAGAATTGTCTGGTGATATTCTTTTTGTAGTGGCAAATCTGTTTACTCTTCACTGTAAATAATTAGTCTGTTAACACTGATCATAAATGCTCATGCATAGGCTGACAGAGAAGAACATTCTACCAAGAAGAAATAGCATTTATGTATATTCCTGATGAAGGTATTACTTCTTTCCCCTAAATCTGAGAACCCACCTCACAAACATCCTCAAAAATGGTTATCTAGGGAAACAACATTTGCAAAAGGGAGAAGTGATATTTTTCTGCCCTTTTCTTCTTTATTATTGAGTAAGAAAATCTGGAATGTTATTAACTTCTTATCTATCTCTCTCTTTCTTCTCTTTTTCCCCCATCAGGATTGCCTTATGGCTGTTTCATGGTGTCAATCCGTTGTTCATCATCAAAAAACCCCTTGTAAATGTTGGGTATCAGTTAAGAAAAGAACACTAAACCTTTGCTCAGAGTCAGGATGTCAGACCTGCAACTCTTAATATAAGGCAAAATATAGTAAGACAGCAATGTCTACTTTGCAACACTTGCCACTGCTCGGTAGCGGGAAAATCAGTAACACCGGGAGAGAAGAACAGCTCCTGGGTATCTCTTATTTCTAGGTGGAATATGTCTAAAAAAATGTCCCATTCCCATGTCTTTATTAGAGAGCTGTTGGAGCTTGTATAATGTGGAGGTTTCACAACATTGCACTTCTGGCAGAGGAGATCTTTTTGTGCCTGGAGCTCCTGAAGGTAACCATGTGAAGTAACCCTTGTTGAAGTGGCTACATGTGTTCTGTGGTTAGCATCCTGTCCTTGTCCTTTGTGCCTAACAGGAACTGCCTGACAGCTGAAAGTAGGACAGAGTGAATTTTCTGTTTTGTCACTCAGGTCAGTAATTCCTTGCACATTTTGGTTCAGATGAGTGTGGTTTCATAGTCCAAAGCAATGCAAGGTGCTGAATAGTGTAGGTCCTCCTACGCTCACCTCTTATACCATGCTGAGGGGTTTACATCTATATTTCCAGAAATGGATCTCCAGTTTCAGATGCTATGATTTATTTTTCCTCCTTTAAAAATATTGGTCTTGGGAGCAGTGCCTTCAACATTGTCTATGCCTTTTTCTTTTTTATTTTTTTGAAAACACAGATGCTTTTGTACTACTATTTCTCTTCTGTGCTGAAATTCTGTTGTTTCTTTCTAAGCAGGGAGGGCTTTGAATGGGTGAATTTTTTTTTTTATATGATGTGTTTAAAGCCTAGAAATGAAGCCGAATTTAGCATCAAGTGAATTCAAATCCAGGTACATCTTTTCATATAAACAGATCGGCTTGGGTTGGGAGGGACCTTAAAGATCATCTAATTCCAACCTCACTGCCACTGGCAGGGACACATTCTACTGGAGCAGGTGACTTGAAGCCTCATCCAACCTGACCTTGAACACTTCCAGGGATGAGGCATCCACAACAGGGCAACCCTTTCCAGTGTATCACCACCGCAATAGTAAAAAATTTATTCCTAATGTATGGTCTCTTTCAGTGCAGTGCATATTTCAGGGAGTATTTGTAAAACTTCAGCTTATTTATGGTAAGTTCTCAGTCACATGACAGATGAGAGTTTGGTAAATCAAACTAGAAAGCACAGACTTACAGCTTCTCAGAAGACAGTCCTCACTTGAACATGGTAGTACATTATAAAATGCTGAGTTCTAGAATGACAGTGGTGCAGAAAAATACTGAGAATCATCTTTCTGGATAAATCCAAGGCTAATACAAGACATTAAACTAGAGACACTGGGGCTCTGAAGCCTATCAAAGAAATTGACTCCTCACACCTTTCTTAGGAAATCATATAAATAAGTGTCATGGGATTATCTCTAAATACACAGCTATGTGTGCTCATTGTTTCTCCAAACGTATATTTAATCCTTCAAATTGTGATAAAGTAATAGTCACAGAAATTACAGTAAACTCTAGATTAGCTTTAAGCATAAGTCAGTATAAGATAGTATTAATTTCTGTCAAAAGTGCTTAGTTGAATATGGATCTCTGTATAAAAAATCTGTATTTTGTGAAATGCTGTGTTACGAATGCTTGTATTATGTATGTATGCACTTGCACATCCCCCTCACACCCCTGCCATCTTTTTACCTGAAGACACCCTGGTACTTTCCCATCTGCACAGACACCTTTGCACCTTCCTGGGATACCCACACCTATACATGCACATTTATTTCATATGTGCTGCACTACACACCCCTAGCTGGACACAGAAACACAGGCCTCTGCACATCTCTGCCCCACTACTCCATATACATGCAGCTACACATCTGTGCACACAAACCCCCTACTGTGCACTCACACAAACAAACATGTAATTTCACAGCCTCACCTGTAGACATGTAGCTCTACATCCCTCCAGACATGTGAATGTCCACAAAGTGTTACAGAGAGGTACACACCTATACCTACACATATGTGCACGCACCTATCTGCAAATACCCACACATATATACTCCCTTCTCCACACAATCACACTCTACCTACTGCCTGCATGGACTCAAAAAACCCAACCAAACGCATGTGAGCGTCCTACCATACAAAAATGTGTATGTGCATATGCAAAGACAGGCACATATCTGCTAGCTCTGTGAATTTGGCTTGGATTTAGTCTGAAGCATAAGCTTTACATTTCATGTGCTATTGAGAACAGTGTGTTATGCTACAGTTATGTCTGTGTAACCCCACTGCCTTTAATGTTTCATGCAGCTTTTACTTATAATCAGGTAGTCAAGAAATATTTGGTGGGCATTAAGGAACAAAATCCATCTTCTGGCTTGGTTTCTGGGGACAGCTTGAGCTCAAAGCAAGAGCCTTGATGTTCCTCACCAGTGTGAGGGGAGAAATCTGCCATTATATGCTTGCAAAGCACAGCCTTGCGTGATGCCATACAGAAATACCTCAGACAGGCCTGACTGCTGTGGGCAGAAGCTTTTCAGCTGCTCTCCCTGCCCTCTCCCAGTCTGAGTGATGCCGTGCTGGGTTGTGTGATTTTTGTGCTGGCCACTGTGTTGTGTTTTCTCATAGGCATGTCCTCGATCACCTGATGAACTAAACCATTGAGTTGGAACGTCCCCTGTACAGTGGGGGAAATCACAAACACTTTTCTGTTAAGGTTAGAACAGAACCGTGATGAGAAGACTGTAATCAAGAGTGTTCATCATCCTGCATAAAGAGACAGACAAAAGTTTTGCAGTCAACACTGGAAGAAAGAGAACAGAATACCATGAAAATACCTATGTCAGCCAAGGGATTTCAGTGCAATTTTAATGGCTATTTTTGCATAACTTATTTTTTCTTATATTACAGACAAATATAATTCAACTTTCTAGAGGACTGTGCAATTTAGAAGTATTTGTATCTTGAATACAAGTCCAAAAATTTTCCCTGCTCCTTCACAGGTACAAATAAAGAGTGGAAAGCAGTGATCCTTGCCTTTTCTTGCCTTTGCAAGCTAAGCAGAATAGTAAATTCATATATTCTGAAGATCCTGAATGCTGTGGATTCCTTCCCCCAGTTCACGGTAGTGCAGCCATCTATTTTAGGGGAGAAAGAGGAATTAGAGTGTTTCTTCAGTTCTTTGTGGTTGTTTACAGATGGTGGTTGCCTTTCAGAGGAGAGAAGCCCATAACTCACTGTAGGCTTTTCGTTAAAGTTGGTCTTTTATTGTACCAGAAATGGCAGAATACCTGTTGAGTCTCCTGTTTGTATTGTACAGCTCTGCACCATTGCTGAACCTGTGCAAAATCTGAGAATCACAGAGTGATGACAAGAGAATGACAGAAGTAAGGCAGCAGCTTTTTTCTTGGTTTTAGGTACTGTGTTTGCCAACCTAAGACATTGAGGGGAGGTTGAATGAAGAGGTCTTTAGAAATACCTGGGATGTGCTTGCGTAAGGCGTATCCATGTGAGGAGGCTGAAGGAAATTTTCAATTAAGAACGATACATTTTTCTTCAAGCAAGGAACTGTTTTCTATAAAACAAATATAACTCAAAAAGCAACCTTTCTTCAATACTTTCTGCTAAGTTATGGGTGACTTTTGCCAGAGACACAATTGCTTTCTTCTGGATTGCTTATGCTTTTAAATTTTGCTGGGATACATGGAAGTTACCAATATTCAGTTAAATTTAGCATCTATTGTTATGGTATGTAGAAAAGACGGGTTTGTGTATAGTTGTTCTCTTTTACTGTTGTTTTTTTCATGCCTTTAAATTCTAAATGTCTTTGTGATATAAAGTAAACATGGATGCAACTAAAACTAAAAAAATTTATTGCAAGAATTTAGGTCCCAATCCCTCAAACAATTGCTTTTGTTTGGTTTGTACTGTGAACAGATATTGTAGGAAAAAGGCCCCATTATGGAGGTTGCATTGGAAGTTATAATAAGCAATTTATGGTTACAAAGAAGCTATTTAAATCCAGTTTTAAAAATTATTGCCTCTTTCAGTTCTTGTCCTCTTCTGTCACCACAATAATAAGAAAAATGCTTATGAATATGTTTTACTCCCGAACCCAAAATGTGACTGAAATTTTTATTGAGGTCTCATGCTTTTCTTTCAAAAAATAATTTTCTTGGGGCCAAATTATGATGGTTTTGATGATTTGCAAAGAAATAAAAAAAAAAGAAGTGAGATTAGGAAAGAGTAGTTGTATTCTTTTCCATTTTAATTTGCTTGACACTATCTCTTTAGAGGGGCTTCTTGATAAATTTTTGTGTTTGTTATTTGGATACCTTATTATATATGGACTATCTAGCACAGGGACCAGGAAAGACAGGAGAACAGGTATTGGGAAGATGCTAAATAATTCAGATGGAAAAAAATCATATTTATGTGCTACATTTTTCTTGTGAGTTTGTGTATCGTGAAATAGTTGAAGCGCTGTTTAAAGACATTCAAATTGAAATGGTTTAAAGGATTCAAATGTTCAAATAATTTACCATAGTTGTGAACTAATCTTGAGCTGGTTCTCATTTTAAATTTGTGAAATGATATCCATACAAATATCAGTCCCATGGAGAGTTTTACTTTTCCTTTTCTAGACATCAGCAGTACAGAACTCTGCATAAAGAATTCAGCTGCTGTAGTACAAACAATACTCCTGTGTAGGAAGATCTCTTTTCATGAAGATCCTTATCTCTTATGTCACCCAGGATTAAAGAAATCTGGTACTGTAAGAAAAGCAAAAGTCATCATTTCTTTCAATGCTTTTTTATATGTGTTCCGGGATTCCTCGGTTATTCCATCTGCTGTGAAATTGTCTTGGACATCTCCCAGTTTAACAGGGAGATTCTGAGACTGGAGAGATTGTTGAGGAGGGTCAGGTTGTATGAGTTTGGCATAAGCTGACATCAGTACTCAAGCGTCAATATACACTATCCAAAACATGGAATACACCTCTGTATCTTATGCTTCCCAGCTAAGTTCACTGATACAAATGTGCTTCACCATACAAAAGAGCCAGCTGGCACTGACAGAATATTAGATATCCAAAAGGTGCACTTCGTCTTTGTATCTTATCTTAGTCCTACAGGTAAGGTTAATGTGAATTGTGTCAGGTGGTGTCCATGGTCCTTCATTTGTATTTCTTTGCTATCTCCTTCCTTCTTACTGTTTTCTCTTTTTTATGGTAAGATGCCATTATATGGGAAGGTTTTTACAAAGAGTATTTACATCTGAGGATGATGTAACTGCATGATCTCCTATGACAATATTTTAGAGGTAGTATTCAATATTTGACAAATGGTCTGATGAATTTCTTTTGTGTGTGTTGAGCTCTCTATTGGGAGTGGTGTAAGTCAGAACTTTAAATTCATCCTGAAATGAATAAGCAGCCAATGAAGCTGAAGCTACTTTGGTCTCATGGGTTTGTAGGCATCCTTCCTGATTCATGAATGTGGTTCATGAGTTTCAGATCCCTGGTGAACCTGGCATATATCCTCAGAATTAGATAATACATAATAGAAATCAAACATAAGTTAATTTTAGAGGCAGTTTCTTCATTTCAGAACCAAGGTAATTTTTTTCCTGGCAGAAAATAAATAGAAAACATATCTTTGTCCTTTGTGGAGTTTGTGTGTGTTGTATAGCAAGGCTTAACAAGAGCTTAATCATAGAATCACAGATTCATTTAGGTTGGAAAAACCTTTCAGGATCAGCGAGTATGATTGAAAACCTAACCAAAATAAATCCACCATATCCCTAAGTGCCACATCTACTTCATGTCTTCTAAACACCCCCATGGATGGTGACCCCTGGGCAGCCTGTTCCAGGGCCTGACAACCCTTTTAGTGAGGAAATTTTTTCCAATATCCAATCTAAGCCTCCTCTGGTGCAATTTGAGACCCTTTCCTCTCAGGCTGTCACTTGTTACCTGGGAGGAGAGATCAGCTCCCTCCTTTCAGGCAGTTGTGTTCAGCCATAAGGTCTCCCCTCAGCCCCCTTTTTCTCCAGGCTAAACACCCCCAGCTCCCTCAGATGCTCCTCATAGGATTTGTGCTCCAGACCCTTCACCAGCTTTGTTGCTTTTTGGACACACTCCAGTGCCTCTCAAATGCACAAGCAGTACCTTAGCAAATTTATTGGATGTATTTTTCCTCCAAGCAGTTATTTTTCTGCTTTCTTTCCTGGGCTCTGAATAGCTGCTCTTAGACTAATGTTTATGGACTCTTTGACATAGACTGTTTATAGTGGATACTGGGTTGATGACTGAATTATAGTCCTGAGCATTATCAGGATATTCGTCATACCAAGCACAAATTCTCATCTTGGGAATATTTCTACACTCATATATCATAGAAACGATAAGCTGCTATTATAAAAGGAAACATCTGAGAAATCTGGACAACCTTCAGCTGAGAGGAATAAATGAACGTGATTACTCCCCTGTGTTATAAAGACATTAAAACAAAATATGTAGATATATATGTTCTTACAGAGGTTCATTTTCTTACAAAAATGTTGTTCCATCCACTCTTGGGAAGTCTTTTTAGGTGTACAGGCAGCAATGTCCTGACACAGTTGCTTGCTGCAGAAATCAGATGAGAGCTGTTTTGGTGGGAATGACAGCACTTGACTGGAACAACAACCAGGATCTAACAATATATCAGTAAGAAATTGAGATTAAAAGTGTAGGATGTCTGTAACCATGGATGACTACTGAAGTTGCCTGTGGTCCAAGTGTGAGAAGATCTAGAGCAATATTGTCCAGTTTTTCAACAACAAACCTAGTCACCTTTAGTGTGACCTTAATGTCAATAGCGTCTAATAAAAATAAATTCAAAATCCTGATGTTTCTCTAGGCTTTTTTCAAATACTCTTGAAACATTTGATTTTCTAGTTAATTTCTGAATATTTCTGTTTGCTAGTGTTGGTAGTATGGTCATCAGATCAGATCACCATTGTTCCTGCATGGAGCTTTTGACGTCTCATGGCTAATCTGCTGCCCTTTCGTCTAAATTAAGGCCTCATTTTCCTCCTTAAATCCTTGTAATTTCCCTTCACAGCCCTCTTCCTCTTCCTCTTCCCTGTCTCTTCTGTTTTATGTTTAAGTCTTTCCTGATCCTCCTCTGCATCATGTTCCAGATATATTGATACATTATCTCTTTACAAGGTGCTGAATTTTAGGATTGTAGAGTTTTACCGTTTTCTGAGTCCATTAAGAGTATTAAAAAATAGATTGAATATTCTCTTTACCATAAATCTCTTCATACACCAGAGATACTATTTTTTTCTGTCTCTACTGCCATGTCTGTAAAATGTACTACACTACTGCTGCGCTGGTTTTTTTCCCCAACAACTATACTTTTTGATATATTTTTTGTCTCTGGGCTTGAAAGAGACTCATTTTGCTTTGTCTAGTTATTCTGTATGTAAAACCCTCTAGAAACATGAAGTCAATGTATTAGTTCTTTTGACAGTTGTGTCCCCTTCAGGTCTCTAGATCTTCCTTTCTCAGAAGATATTTGTGTAGTCTATTTATTGTCTGCTCTTAAATCCTAAATTCCTTAGGTTAAGACTGTAGTATGTCTTCCTTCTGCAAATACCTTTTTTACCCAAATTAATTTTCCCCTGTTGTTCATTTGCAATAAAAATCTTTATGTTGCAAATAATTAAAAAATACTAGTGACAACTGAGGCAAGATACTGTCAGAAATGTGTCAGAGATTGATTTAAAGTGATTGATTTAAAGAAAGTCCTTCTATATGAGAGTGGCTTCCCAGGGGTAGTCTGCATTACCAAGCTGAATAATGCAGAAGGGCTTGGAAATAAACTGTTTAAGTAAAGTAAAGACCTCTAGGTATCAGTTTAAGAAGGTTGGTGTTTGCTTGAATTGCATGTTAGACATTCACCCCCCAAATGTCTGTTATGTCTTTGTGTTACTTCAATAATCTGTTGGGGTTTTTTTACTGGTGCTATGTCATTGTAAACACAGTTGTTATAAATCAGGTCAACTCCATCATTTGACACAGATTTGGCATAATGGTATTCTGATCCTTTTTGATTTAGTGCAGCTCTGGAGTACATCTAATAGTATTCTCAGTTCTGAATGAATTGTTAATGAAGCATAGTTTCACATGTCTTTCTGCAGATGTATTAAATTGTAGGAAGTATTATTTTCTGGGGATAGACTTGCACATCTGCTTCATCTGTGAGTAGTCAGAAATAGAGACCTGAACAGCTGTGAGGCTGGAAAGTTCACTCTGTTCTTCTTTCCCTGCTGAATCTATTGGACATTGCTGAAAGGTCTGTAATTCTGCTTGTTTGTTGGGGTTTTTTTACTTAGACTGTGAAGGTAAGCCTTGCTATCCTGGAATTATTTTAGAAGTTGATTCTGGTAAATAAAAGGCTCAGCTATAAATTGTGTTTCTGATAGACTAGTTATGGGGACATTTAGATTTATATGTCCATGTCTTGTTTTTCTTTGTAGAAGCTCATTTAAGCTGTTTCCCCCCTCCTCTGCTGTTCTTGCTTAGACATATCTATGCATATTTTCCAAGCTGTGTTGTTGATGGCTATTTCTGTTATCCATCACTGTTCTTGCAACTGTTCTGGAAACTCTGCCTGAGATAATTCTGCTTCAAAAGGTCTCTCATAATAAAAATATGTCCATACTCTTAGGATACTGACTCCTGTCACCTAGGGTTAAATACGTACTTGACAGGGTGGTAGGTTGAACACAAATAGGTCACAAGCTCTAAGGAGGAGGGGGCAGCAGTGGTGCAAGAGGGCTGCTGGGGACCCTGTGGGTGTGCCATGTGGAGCAGGACGACCCCAAACAACTGCAGCCCACAGCCAGACCAGAACAACCCATGGATGAGGCAGGGGCACTGAGTAACAGAAGGGTAGAAACAATCATGGGAAGCTGCAACAAACTATTCAGCATATGGTGGCAGAAATCCCAAGCACAAAGAAGCAGACAAAATCTGTCACATGCAACCCTGCAACCTCTTCTACTGCCTTTTGCCTCACTAGATACACGTGAATGGGTTGAACTTAATCGCTGGTGAAAATCAGGTAAGTTGAAACTGGGGAAAGAAGTTATTTCTTCATGTAAAGGTAATAGTTTTTGTCCTTTTCCTCAGTGTTCAAGTCAGTGATCGGAGGTTTCTGTTGCATGGCAATAAAGTACAATTCCTCAGCTACAGACGGTTTTCCATGTAACAGAATTTTTTCTGGAAAAACTTAGAAATTTTTTTTCCCCAAGTGAAGAAGTCAATGTATATGTAGAACAATAAGTGAGATGTGATTGTGTAGCACAATTAATTTTTTATTCTAGCTGATGGTTACATAAAACTTTCAAGCAGGGAATGATAACTTTAATACTTTGTGCTATATTAGTTTTTCTTCATAATTCCTCAAGCTTGGGCAATTCCTATGAATGCATTTAAAGTATGTAGCTCAGTGTTGAGGTGCTTTCCTTTTAGGCGCAGGACAAGGACCTAGTTTAATTTTAGTATTCACTCTCTTTGTTAACTCTGTGGGGAGTGCTGGCAGCATGTTCCACCACAAGTCTCTGCCAAGGGCACTGTGTGGTGTACTGCAGCAGCACTTCCTAAGGAACTCTCTTCTGGGAGGAACCAATTTCCCTCTCTTCGTTGAAGTGCCATGGTACATTGCAATACATTTGCCAATTACAGCAGTGGTTTTGCATTGCAAATTAGGAAGAATCTTCTGCAATAAGGTTCAAGGACTTCACTTGCAAGAAAGTAAGTGACTTTGACAGAAGGGTATGTGCTAGTGTTAACGCAGTATAGGAAAATGAAATCTGCTAGCGGTTTAATTCACATTGTAGATCTGATTTTGATTTGTATGTAGATGTATTGAAGTAAGTGTAAGGAGAAGAAAAACAGAAGGATAGTGGACTATGCAATATGTTATTGTAACTTTCTTGCTTTTCTGCTCATCCTCCCAAACCAGCATGTTAGGTATGGTAAAATCTAGGACCAAATCTTAAGCCTAGCACCATTATCTGAGGCCTAAACTTAGCCTTTGAATCCTCCTTTTTTAGCCCACCCATAAACAGAGAAGCTGTTGCCGGCAGACATAAGGCAGAGCAGCATTCTTTGGTTGAACTGGAAAAGCAATCATTTCCTGGCCGAGAACAAACTTGGTCAAGTTATAAAGTGGTTTCACTTGAACAGAGCCCGTGCTATCAACTTTTATTAGGGTACTGTTTATCTTGTGCCTTGTGGGAGTAAAGAGAAATGGAAATTCTAGGTAAAAGCTTGTGCTGCATCTAAAGGTTTTGCCTTTACGAAGTACGGGACTGGGGAGAAATGTTTTATTTAATTTTGAAATCTCTTTCTTGTCAATTCAGAAATTGCCTCTTGACAAAAAAAGTCTTAAAAAAATAGAAAATAAAGAAGAGTGAATCCATTTCAGAAGCCCACTGCTGCTTTGATAGATGGGCTTAAGAATTTTGTGGTGCATTTCTCTGAAAGGTAAACTGCATACTTTTAGAAAGAGAAAGGGCCTGTGTACAGATTTTTGTACAACACTAAAACCTATGATCTATGTGCTCTAGAGCAGTGCTTGCTGTGGCCTAGCTGACGAAAACAATGGTGCTTGGTATTCACAGGATCTAACTCTTTTTCTTCAGCTGCTTCACCCCCACGCCCAAAAGTCATTACATCCAGCCAAGGATTTTTATCCTCAGAAGTGCTGCAGCAAGATCTGCACCAGGAACATTGGAATCAGCTAAAAAACTCAGCCAGACTAAGCTGTGACTTTTCAGAGGAGTGTTTGGTTGTCTCCAGATGACACGCCCCAGAGCCCCAGTGCTGTAAGCATGGAGCAGAGCCACCCAAGCTGGTCTTGCCCTGAATTAGCCCACATTCAGCACATGTTTAGATTTGATGTTACGGTTAAGTTGATGTAATATTGCTGCTGCTAGAAGGGGCAATCACATTCCCTCTGGCCCAGATGTTTTGCTCTGGTGCTGTTTACGGAGCAGCATTTTTCTAGAAAAATTTCCTCATATGAAACAGGACCCTGTGGCTGGGGTGACACACCCGTCACCTTTTCAGTCAGGCGAGATCTATCTGGGGAATGTCCTACTTGGGTCAGTCCACATCTGCAAGATGAAGTGTGAAGCATATTGCTGGCTTCTTATTTCCTACTCATTCTGGCATTAATCATTCTGGTTCTTGGTGGCCACATTCTTTAGTGTCTCAAGAACTCCTTTTTCACAGCCAATAAGTTGTAACAGGGATCAGCTGGAAAGGAAAAAGTAGAAGTCCAAATTCTTTATGAGCTGTTGAACCCAAGGGGAAAAAAGCAAGTTTCCTAGGACTACAAGGAACCTCCTGCATCACTGAGTGTTTTTTTGCTGTGGAAGGCACTGTGCCATATAGTCCCTTCCTTAAACTTATCAAAGGCTGTATGAAAAACTGCTAGTGTTTTCTTGCCTCTGCTACTCCCATCGGAAAGGCTGTCCTAGGACTTGATTGCTTTAACAGGTAGGAATCTTCACTTTTGAGGAGAATTTTATCCACTCCTCATTTTCTCTCTTTATTTTTTTGCAAGCAGTTATTTTTCATCCTGGTCTTATTTTTCCTGAACTTTCCATGAATATCAGACACAAGTTCTCTTTGATTTTATTTTGCTATGGGAAGCCTGGTTTTCGTGTACCCTGTAAGTACTGTCTCTCAATTCCTTTTTCTGCATCTATTCAATTTTCTGTTTTAATCTTTAATATGACATAAATTCAAGGATCTGTACAGAAGTGTTAGTTGTTCTGCAGTGTTGCAGTGTCTCACCTGGTGTGTTTAGGAATTTAATGTTCTTGTTTCATATCTGTATTAGTAGGACATTCAGACTGGTCCTTAGCTAGATTAAATGACGAGCTCCCAAATAAACTGTGAAATTTTATGTTATTCCCTAACTCGTTGATCTCATGATTTTGATTCTGGATCATTCAGTTTTTCTGATCCAGACCTCAAGGTCATTCTTCTTAGCCATTTTATGGTTCCGTTGCTGTGGACTGTAATCCAGTGATTTCAGCGTCAAATTTATGATACTTCCAGTTTTATCACTAAAAATACTAAACAAGGTTGGACCAAGCACCAGTCCATGTTGAATCTCTCTAATGATGTCCTGCCACTCATTTGGTCACCTATTGCATCTCGTTTTCATCTTGCTCTTGTAGTGTCTCATCATTTTTCTGACACTGAATATGAATTTCCATATGTCAAATGTTTTACTTCAGCATAAACAGGACATTGTCTATAAAAAATATAGTGCTGGTATTAGAAAAGGCTACCTGGTAAAACGGGCAGAATTATTATAGATCCTGTTGTTTTGTTTGCAGTTGGTCTGCATATTAATTATTTGTTCCTGAAAAATCTGTTCTGAAGTTTTGCCAATTAATGCAGTAAAGGCCTGGAAATTCCTTGATCACATTTTGGTTGCTTCTGATTGTTTACACCCTAAATTCTAGCTATTTAAGACACAGACGTATGAATTTCTTTTTATGCGTACCTGATTGCTTTTCTCACTCGTATTAGGGCTTTCCCCTTGCTTTCTATTCTCTACTTACTATTTTTATTTATTTTTGTTGTGCTGTTATTTGCCCGATTTACCTTTTATTGTGTATTAGATATAGAAACTACAGATACCTCTCAACCCCCCTCCATTTGCTTAGTGGCTCCTCTTCTCAGTCGTGCCAGCCTTAGTTAGAAAAGACTGTGTCCCAGATGTTCAGATTGAGCTGCACCTTTTGTTCTGCTTATGTTTATGTAGCACCTAACTTTCCATGGCTGGCTTCCCATAAACAAACAAAATCCAAATCATGGATTTGCACAAAAAATGCAACTTCCGGTCCTGTAATATCCAAGCCTATATAGCAAGGGAATTACAAAGCCTCTCTGCCATTCATCCTGTTCAGAAAAGGAAGGGGAGGAGTAATGATTACTAAAAAATTTGATCAGAGTAAGGGTTTTGTTGTACTGTGGCGCTGTCTTTGTCTTTTGAAATAGTGCTTTGAAAACTCAGTCTGTTACTTCTTGAATTGCTATTTTCCTTTCCTCATGTCCTTCAGAAAAGGAAAGTAGCTGCCTGGAATGCAGGCAATCCCGCCAAAACTGAAGAGTAGATTTTCACTTACTGTGTTAAGGCAAATATAACAATAGAGGAAGCAGAATTTTGTAGTGCACAAGTGAGAAGACATATGCAATGGGAACTTAAAGGTGTTTTTAAGAGTATTGTCAAAACATAGAACAAGGAACACAAAAGAGTGTGATGAAGAATCTGCAATGAATCTTTTCTCTTTTTTTTTTTTTTTTGCTCTGCAGAATCAGCAATGAAGCCTTTTTTAAATCCAGATTTGTCAGCAGTGTTTCATGTTAGATTTTTACTAGATGATTCATCTGCACATCATTAGGTTCATAGTGTTTGCCTTCCACACAAGGCATAGAAGGTTTTGCCACAAGCACAGGCATATTTTTATGCATAGTCTGCTTTGCACTGAATAATCATGAAAACTTTTCCATAATATTCTGTCATTGTTGGATGGGTGAGGATATATGTCATGTCTCTACTACCTGGCAGGTAAGATGTTGCTGTGTCCTGTGCTTGGATCAAAACTGAAGGTAGTTTCAGCTGGTGCAAAATGTAGTTCTTTAGTTCATGGACATGAATCTTTCATGTATATCATATTTCATGTATTTTTTGTACAGGCTGCAAGTTCCTGTTGTGCTGTCCTATTTTTTAACTTTTTTGTCTCTGCTTTGGACATCACTTTATTGGACATTTGACTAAAGCAAGGCTTTTGATCCCACTGCAAGATTTAAAATCAATATTGGTTCAAATTTACTTATACTTGTCTGCTTCAAAATTGCTTGGAATTCTCTTCCTGATAAATATATATTTTCAAAGATCCTGTCAAGGAAGTTAGGTCTTCTTCTCTGAGTGTGTAATAGAGTTCCCTGAGTCACAGTGGATGTTTGGAAGTTCTCAAATGCAGAAAGTAAAATAGTAGTTCTCAAATGCAGAAAGTAAAATAGTAGTTCTCAAATGCAGAAAGTAAAAAAAGTTGTCACAGTAATGAAATTAATATAAATACTTAGAGTAGCAAAAGTAAAAATCAGTAACTACCTTATGAGAGCCTGAAGTGGAGAGAGGAAATTGTCCCTGTCTAAGTGAAAGAATGCTCACCAATAAAATTCTGTTATCAATAAAATTGCCAACTTGCATGATGCAGGGTGAAAAATATTTGGCTTTCTGCATAAAGGTGATACTTCATATCTTGTTTTTTTTCTGGTGGGAGGTGTGAAGGACAGTCAATATGTTCAATTACATTGAGACTTTAGGTGGTTAAATAGGCTCTGAGCGTTTGCAATGAATTTCACGTGGAGGAAGGGCCACAAATGGGGAGAAGCAATTGTCATGAGGACACTGTAGCTTAGAGTTTGTGACAATCCAGAACAATATATTGTGAAGAGTGAAAGCAGAAAGAAACTAAAAAATGGTGATGGAATTGGATAGTATAGTGGCTAGAGAGCTCTGAAAAGGAGGAGAAGAATCCAGCATAAGGGATGAGAGGCAGGGCGGGCAATGTGAATGGAGTAGCTGCTTTCCTGCCAGAGTGGGGCATGAGGCAGAAAAGGGCACTGGCAACTGGCTACTTCCTAAAAGAGAATATATGCATGTGACATTTCCTTCTGACAGTAAATTTGTATTTCGTGTAACTTCAGGTTACATTTTTAATCTTAATGCAATGAGAGAAAAGTGAAGGCCTCTAGAAGAAGGTCCTTTCTCAGACTAGGTTCTGTTTTATTTACTGAGGTGAATTAAACCAGTGTGAATTATTATAGTTTTGGTGTCCTGCCACTGGAAAGATAATATCTGGTGGCAGTTTGCGGTATCCAACACAATCCATAGACACCAGGATCACAAATTACATAAATATATAACTATTTTAATGAATACGTGGGTAATAGTGGTTTGGGTTTGGTTTGGGGTTTTTTCCCCCCAAGGTTTTTGTTTTGTTTTGAAGATCACAGTTATTAAAAGGTGAGATTTTAAATAAACAGTGTCTTTTCTGGGTCATCTCTTAGCTGTCATATCAGTGATCCTGTTTGCATGAGCATAGCTGAAACTACAGAAAGATATTCTGTGGAGAGGAAAGATAGAAATTCTTACACTAACTTCACTGGCAGTGAAAATATGCTGCCTTATTCTACTTTCAAAGATATACATTGCTTTATTTGGAATGGAGAATAAAAATAGACCTGGTTCTGCCAGTATCTCACACCAATGAGTGTTTCTTTGCACTTCATCACAGCACAGGACTCACTGGGCAGGCGATGAAGTGCTGTTCCAGGGACTCCCTGGCAAGATGTTCTTCACAGGAAGGCTGTATAGTTTCATGGCTATATCCTTTTCTGGCAGTGCTATTCTTCACTACAGCCACTGCTTTCTGCTGCTTATGCCAGTCTCTAGAGATCACATCACCAACGGGTGCAGTGGGGTGTGCAGCCATGTAGTGAACTGGATTGGAAAACTGATTTGCATTAAAAATAACCTTTTTATCTATGTTATTTTTAGACTGGTTAGTTGCTTGACCCAAGTCACAGCATGGCTGGATAAACTGATACACTATTGCCATAGTCATACTGAGAAAAAGGGATCAGGATAGGGAAGAAAATGGCAGATTTAAGGCAGTATGGTTTCAGAAGGAAAGGTCTTTGGATGTTCTTGAGAAGGGCTGGGCTGGCAAGCAGACTGCACAGAAGTTGTTATGTGAAACAATCTATTCTTTGAGGCAAGAAAATATTTGACTACATTGTTGAGTACGTGAATGTGCCATTTATTAATAGATACATTAATGAATTGAAAGGAGCTTAGAGTAAAGCAGCAAAAGTAATCAGACTCACAAATTTGTGCACAAATGCATGAAGATTGGCCAGGTTTGAGCAACTGGGGGATGTGAGGATGGTATAGGAAGGTGCAAGTACAGATATACCTCAGTGGTGTAAACATCACTGATGGTAAGGGGTATGGTAAAATAATGAAAAAAATCAATAAACTTCCCTAAGTTTGGGTTTTGTTGGTTTGGTGTTTTAGTTTGGTGGGTGTTTTTTTGGCATGGTTTTTTCTTTTTTTTTTTTTTTTACTGTCAATGTACTGCATTGTAGAAGGTTTCTGTGGCTGTCAGGAATATTTTCTCCAGGGATGCTCAATTTCTTGGAACTCATAAAGCTGAGTTGGATAAATACTAGATAACATACTGTATGAAGTAATTCTCCATTGGCAGAGAGATGAATGACTGTGATCTGTTACACATTTACATCTCTTAGCAACTGGGAATCAAAGGTGGCAAATGCTGTTGAAGACCACAAGTGTATCTCAGGTGGGAAATCCAAAATGAATGCAGAGTATGCTGTGCAATCATGTTATTGGCCATGCCTACTACCTTTTATCTGCTTGCTTGCCTTTGCTCCTTCATATTGCAAACATTCCTTCGCAACAGTCAGCTATGAATGAGATGCTGGGCTGGATTCCAGTGAGGCTTGAATTGACTTCAGAGGTCAGAGTGTTATAGTTAAACTACACTATCTGTTTATAAAGCAAACCTCCTTGTGCAGACAGAGTTGCTGGTGATAGGAATATTTTGAGACAGGAATTTTCAACTATTTTCCTGCACAATGGTGAAATGGTTTATAGCCTTTTATGAAAGAGTGGACACAGCAAAGTATAATCCTGTACTGAATGAGCAATACAGATTTTCACTTCTCTACAGAGTATTTTCAGTCTTGGTAATCTAGGACTGTAAATGTCTGATAGTTACTGACTGGTCTTTTTGATGTGCATGGTGGACTTAACTTTGATTTGCTCTTGTTTTTCTTCACTATGTGATCAGAGCTTTTGTAATTTTTTTAAAATTTACAATAGTAAATACTATTAAAAATACAGATTCCCATAATGTCTTTATATTTCTAGTCAGGTCTGGTCCTTTCATATACTTAATAGTGCAAATAATGGAGATGAAATTGAAGGGCCAGTTGGAATGAAATTTCACCTATGGTCTGGTCTCTAACAAAATCAAATCTTGGTTTTGGTTGTGCCTGGTTTTAATTATGCTGAATTCCTAGAAGCTGCTATCAGACTATTTCATTCCCCAATGCTAAAAGACCTTGAAATTAAAATACCTTGTAGGGTTATGTCTGTATTTGAGTTGGTACTGGAATAATGAGATTGCATTTGGTTTCTGGATCAAAGTCTTATTTCCTTCCATGCACTGAAGAGGACTAGATTGTAGGCTTGTTTTTTAACACATCTGTATTAAATATATGATATGGAGATACGGTTTAAATGTAATTGGTTATGGTTTATGCATAGCTATGGAATTTAAGAATCATCTGATGATTTTCCCTTTAAACAGACTTTTTTTAAGGACCAATGTGGTGTGCTTGAAGATTTCATCATTTTAGATTCCTCCCTTTCATCCAGCCTATTTCTCATCCTTCCTGTGTGTTAGCTAATTCTGACATTTTCTTAATTTGAAACTTAATCCATAACATAAGTTTCATGTAGTCATGTGAATCCTTCTACTGATTGTAACTCAATGTGAAAGACCTTTTCAGAGTCAACTATTTGGACTCTGTTCTCTCCCAATCTTCTTTAAAGTACATATGTATCAGTGGTGCTATACAAGAACAAACTGTTTTATTCTCCATGTGATTACTTGTTTCTGGCCTAGCTTGTAAGTATGAGAATGAAAGGAGAAATGTGTTGGATTTGTCCTGGCTTTGATAGCTCCACCAGCACAGGTTTTCCTAGTCTCATATATTTTTAATTCCTTCCAATTTCTATAACAAACGGAAGTGGTGGGGTTTATGGCATATTTAAATGGTTCTTGTAATGAATAAAATCACATGAGTTAATTGTGGTACTACTACCTGTGTATCTGAGGCTTGTTATTGACTCAGTTGCCTCTTGCAGTGAAGAGGCAGACTACAATAATAGGATGATATGGACGAGTGGTTGATACTAGCTGTCAAATTAGGTTTGTTCTAATTCTCTTTGGATGATCTTGGCCATTGCAGAACAGTACTCTCTTATATGAGAGTATCAGTCACATGGTTAGGTTAGATTAGGAAACCCATATTTTATGCTACATCTTCAGTTCTTACTGTACTGAATTCATGAGCCACATAGACCACAAAGGGTGGTTTGGTTGGTAAATTTGTAATCCCGTAAGACCCTTCTCTTACACTGTATCCCTTTACTCTGCACTTAGTGTATTTTTAACATTTGTATCCAAGGATTTTAAAGTAAGCACTGTGGTTTTAATTTCAGTGAAAAATAGACTCAGACTGCTGAAATGCAAGCATTGTTTACAAAGGTACTTAATCTTGTTGTGTTTCTTTATTCAGTGCTAGCTCTGAATCCAGCATAGTGCCTAATGTTGCAATGGTATAGTATGAATAGTCCTGACTGCTGTATGTGTTTGAGGATATTTGCTGTGTATTATGCCACTGTTGTTCACAAAAGGAGCTACTATGAGACATAGACAGGTTGACAGGTAAGTTGACATCTAATGAAAGCAACAATCAGTATTTTGATGTATATATGGTATGTCATGCCACATGTTCCTGAAGGCTGTGCTGGTTTACTCCAGGAAGATGTAGGCTTCACTTCTGTCAGGCACAAATAAATATATTTTCTGAGATGTAATTTATAATGCATCATTAATTGGGCAAATACTTACATGTCTTGGAGTGGAATACTTAAATAACTTAATTTCTTAATTAAACAATTAGTGCAATGAAATTTCAGATCAGCAGGGGTCTAATCCTTTCCCCTCTAAACACTATGGCAGCTAAAACCATGTTTCAGAAATCTTTCTGCTGACTGAGGCTTCTGTTCTTTGTCACAGGTTGCTAAAAGCTACACAATTGCATTCTGCAGCCCTCTGGATCTAAAGCACATTCAGCTTTTGCAAGGGCAGGCAGATAAACTCTTTCATTTAAGTTTTTTTTTTTTAATATATATGTACAGGAGCCTACTGTTTGGCTGGGTTGTTATTAAACATGCTAAGGTTTAGTTTTAGTTGTACAGACCAGGAAAAAAGAAACAACCCACTTCTGGAAAACAGCCTTCAATAACCTTTGCTGCCAGAATAGCCCACTAACTAATTGCAAACACATGGAAATATTTATAAAGAGCAGGGCATGGACTCAAAAATGACTGATCTCCTGCTCTGGTTCAGCATATATGAATGACAGCCCTTAGTAACCCTGCTCCTTGTCAAAGCAGGTCTGCTTTATCACACTGTGACAAAGTACAGCTGCTCTGCAGGCAGTGTGCACCCCAAAATATTTCAATGAAAATAGCTTATGCTAAGAGGAAAAAGATTTTGAAAAAAGCAATTGCCTTGCTAAGAATTAAAAAGGACAGTTTACTTTTGCTTTCTATCTTCTATCAGTGTATTGTCTGTGTTTAGAAATATGAGGAGCATTGGAAAATCTTGTGTATTTCTGTGATCATTTTAGTGTTACTTGACGCTTAGCAAGAATAAGTAATGGCTGTAATACAAATGTTGGCCTATGCACAGCAGGGCCCTGACATCACAGCCTTAAAGCACTGAACACATAGTTCATTTTCTCTTCCCTGTGAACTGTTCTTCTCCAGAAGGGTCATGTTTGTATAAACAAAACATGGAAACATAAAAAAAATACTGTCAAGTTTCTGGTAATTTTCATGTAAATAGCAGTTTATTCACTATTCAGTGAATTTGCTGGTTTGTTGGTTTTTTTTGGTTTCTTTTCATGTGAAATGATGAGTAAAATATGGATGTATGTTTGCCACAACATTGTTGAAAAGTGAACACAATCTCAGTTTTTAGTGATGTCCAATATATCCTGAGGACTATTTTGACTAGCTTTTGGAAAAACATCCCAGTTCATTAGCAATTTTTTTTTCAAACAGGTACTCAGAATCTGGGGTGCTGTCATGAGCAGCCATCCATGGCTCATGGCTCATCCATGAGCAGCCCCATGATGTCTTTTGGTGTCTACAGAACCCGCTCTGAAATCCCAGAAGAATTAGAGATTTTGAAACAGCTCTTACTGCTATTTGGCATTTGTTCAGCTACCTCTCTCATCACCAGAGAGTACAAAGTTCCTTACACATGCTTAACTGAGAAAAGGGTTTTGAGAGAGAGATTCAAGCTGTTGTATTAGTAAAGGTCATTTTATTTTATCCTTGATGAAAAATCTTGGCTATTTCAGCTGAATTTCCTTACAGTTAAAAGGCAAGTGTTCTGTCTCCTGTTTTACAGAAAATGTGAGTGTATGCTTTCAATCAGATTTGAATTAGCTTGTGTTTTGTGTGTTCCTTCTTTCCTTGCTGTTATTTTTCATCATATGTGATGCATGTGAAGGAGTGAAGGCCACATTTCCTTCAGGTCTGAGGTACTGACAGAAAAATGGCATGCAAGAGCTTGAGAAGAAAACACAACTGTCTCTCAACCCTGAGTCCCAGAAATCCTGGCTCTCTACTGCCTGCTTTCCCAAGAGCTGCATGTTGAAAGTTGCCCTGTTGTATGTGTGGATCGAGTTCTGTCTTGACTTCAGGCTTGGTACCTCCACTGTAGTCAAATGGCTTCTGTTTTCAGAGTATGCTACTTGTGTTTCTAGAAAGTACATAATTTTAATGCAAATCTGACCCTGAGAACTTGATTTATTCACTATATGCCCTGTCTGTGTCTTGTATTTGTTTTTCTTGTAGTGTTTAAAGTAGCACTACATTATCTTTGATGGGAACTTTGATGTCCCATAATTTGCCAAGTCAGTAGTGATTATTTTTATTTACTTTATTATGTTGTTCATTTTAATTATTAATATTATTTATCATTAAAAGTATTTGCTTTTTACAACCAGCAAGTTCTTCACTGTCTTCAGTGCCTTGGTTTCTGATAAAAGTTTGCATTATAAGAAAGCTGGAAGTTGTTGTAGCATAACAGACCTTCAGAGCATTTATTGGTGTGCTGGACTGTGTAGCATTGAGAAAACCGCAATTTGCTCTCAATTTACTGAGAGTCTGATACTTTTTTTTTCTGTTTATTTTGACTTCTGCTATTGGATATACAGTGACTAAACAAATCAAGCATATAGGCAGAGAAAAAGAAATAAATGGTCCTTACTCTTTGACCTTGTAAAAGAGACAAAATACTTAATTTGCTGGAAGAGAAGCTTGGGACACAAATCAATTCCCAACACACAGTAAACTGATTAAAGGAGATGAAAGCATAGTTTTTGGAGAAATTAATCAGAAAATATGATAAACAGTAGATTTCATTCCATTAATGTTTTGGAATTGAATTAATTAAAAATAAAGTTGTCTGAAAAGGCTTGACCATTGCATTACACAGTGCAATGGAAGAATTCCTATTTGTTTTCCAGGATGGATACATTTTCTGTGTTAGAAACACGAAGTGATGTGGTGGTTCCTGCTCTTGGCATAGGTGGCATCTGCACTGGGAATCCCCACTTACATAAGGATCCTTACCAACACTCAGTGGGAATAATCTAATACTACTTCAGTTTTGGTTGTTTTAAATATCTATGGATTTACTTTTAGAGTATTTAACTAATTTATCTTTTTTTTTCCCTACATTGCAGTCCAGTTGACTACCACTAATTTACTAGCATTGGTTTACTAAAGGTTGTTTCTACAGGGAACACTCTCAGCACACATAAATGTGGGGCCCTACCTAGCAAGAATTTTTTATCACATCATCCATAATTTATCAATACTGTTTTCATTTACCACCTGCCCCTCATTATGCCTGTTAAAATTGGCTAATGTTTTTCAGGATTGCTTTTCTTAGATGTAAAAGGCATGAAGCTAGAGGTGAGAAAGCAGAACATGGAAAATGCTATCAACATGCAATGCACATACATATTTCATATTTATTGTGGTTTTTTTTCTCCTAGCTTTTGTAATGAGTCGAATTCAGCAAATGTATAACTACTGCAATTAATGAGGAATTTTTGCTTTCTCATAACAAGGGCCTCTGAAGCACACTGTTACCTGGGAAATAACAGTATTCTGATTTTTAAACATTTTTAACATATTTAGCATTCTGAAAATATTTTAATGTTCTGATTTTTAAAAATATTTTTATAGCTGTTCAGGAGTGAAAGAGATATTTCATTTGTGAGACCATTTTTTGAAACATACTTCATTTTGGGACTTCACATAAAGGAAGAGTAAGGTGTATCAAACATCTGTGTGGCCAGAAAACTGGATCAGTGTTTGGAAACATGATCAACTTTTAAATTATTCATTGAGAAAAATATTCCCAAATGTAGATTAATAAAGTTTTAAAATAATATTCCGTATCCATAAGTAACATTCAGAATACACAGTGGGCAGTTGTATTATCATTGCTTGATATTATCTTTAGCAAGTTAAAAAAAGCAAACAACCCAACCCAGTTAAAAACCCCAAGCAATGAATCAAAACAAACCAGCAAAGAAACCCCCATTAAAACAATAAAAAAAATAGTGTTTTGCTGATTATTGACTGGAATTATAAGATCTGTAACACTAAGATACTGTTGCAACAGTGTTACACATCTGAACACTTCGGAATTCTTTGTTGAGAGAGAGAAATTTGTATACATTTTTTGGTGACATTCTTGGAAAAAACTCAGACTTCAAGTATGACTGGGGAAACTATGTTTTTTGTTGTTTTTTTTTTTTTGAAAAAGGGATTCAAAGACTGAATTCATTTAGTTTGGCTAAAACTACAAAATTAATATGTATTTAAAAAAGCAAAGACTTAAGTGATCACAGCTTTTGGCTCTTACAGAGAAGGAAATGCCTTTAAAAATTCCATATTGTGCCAGAGTTCATTCTCTGCCTCCCCCGTCTTTCTATTCCCTGTTTAATGTTGTGTGGAACATCTGTTTGGGGAAAGTTAGCATAGAAACAGATTGGTTAACCCTTCAGCTCATAGGTGTCCAGGTTTATTGTGAGCAGGTTATTTTCTTACCAGACTACTACATTTTGGATGCCTTTTACTACATTTCTTTTTTTCTGTCTTTTTCCCACCACCTGGTTGTTTGTCTATTGTTTTTGTTTAATGTAGGAAACAAAACAAATAAGAGCAGAAAAGCAAACATGGCACAGTTTTTCACTGCTTGTAAGAAGATAGAACAGACCATAAACCTGGTGAGAAGTAGGTGCAATGGATAGCTATCCTGGATCTTACTGTCTTTGTTTTGGATGTAATGGTCCAAAGGAACTTTTTGCATCTCTGAATGACATTTTTGGGAAAAGGTGCCTCATGCCTGCATTAGAAATGTGTTCTGGATTTCAGTGAACGTGTAAGGGCAGAGACATTTAGCAGGGCATTGAAAAATGAGGCTGCAGCTTTGTTTATAGACACATTTAAAGGCAGATTATAACCAGTGGATAAACTGAGGCAGCTCTGTAGCCTTCTAGGTTGTTTAACAAATAAAAGGGGTGATCTGGATCTGCAGTCTCAATCTGTTTTCCAAAGCCAATTGTCTTCACAGCCCTTGCACATTTCCAGTTACACAGTGGTCTTCAACCATGGCCTTTTATCGAAGAGCTGGCTCCGTTATCTCTTATTTCTGATGCTTGGGACCTGGCTACCTTTTGCTGGGTGTCCATACTATGTCTCCTGCTGCTGCTCAGGAGATAAGACTGAACTGGCCAGGGCCTCACCTGGATCAGACATAAGGCTTTGTTTTTGGTCCCTACAGGTGTAAGCAACCGAATGATGCTATTCTCTCCACAGCAGGAGCTGAGCTCCTCTCATCAGATATCCCCCAGCTGAATGCAGGGGAACAGAGGTGTCTCTGAGGTGCCCAAGTCACCAAAGATGTCACTTTCCCAGGTTTTGCTTAAAACACCTTCTCTTTATTCACTTGAAACAGCTGAAATCCTCACCTACTCGCTCTGTAGTGCCTTAAGTTTTGTTTGTTTCAGGTGATTCTACTGACAGGGTTGTGGAACAGAACTGCAAGTTTTCAACATGAAGATACACGCTAAAGTTTTCTTTAGCTCAAGGTCGCTTTTCCATCAAAGTCTGTAACTACTGTTGATTGACACTGCAGATTTAATTAGATTTAATTAGATTAATTTAATGTTTCTGAGACATAACTAATGAGATAAGCAGAAAGAGCTGGATAAATGGCATCACAACTCTGTCTTTCCTCATATTACTCTAGGAACCTGCCTTTGGCTTCTGAAGAACATTTCTAATGTATATTTGAGATGGGTTCTCTGAAAATGTCTGCTTAGGAGCATAAGAGTTAGTTTCTTTGTTTCTTTTATCTCACAGAGGTAGTGTAGCACAAGATTCATAATGTTTTGTTAGGTCTTTAGAAAACAGATGAGCGAAAATGTGCTTCTAAATCTCTCATTAAAAATACAAAAATAACAGTATTAATATTTAATAATGATATTCCTGCTTAGCCAGGGTGATACTTTAAGGAATATATTTATCTAATAAATGATAATATCTTTTAAAGAAGAACTCTGATAAATTTTCTAAAATTGTTCAGTATTAGTTATAACATATTTCAATCACCAAGACTCTGTTTTTCTCTGTTCATTGAGATTTCTTGAGGTGGTAGGTGTTACAGATTACAAAGCTTATAACATGTCTGGGCTAAAGAGAGGATTCAAGAATTTTGACAAAGCTTTGCTCAGAATATAGAAACATAAATGAAAGGTATAAATGAGAGCAAAACCAGGGCCACTGTTGAGTACATAACCTCTAAGAAACTTGCTTTAGCATCAGTTTGAGCGAATAAAGCCACATCACATGGCATCATTAGGTCCTCCAGCTTTTTTCTCTGAATACAGATGCAGATGCAGTTCATGATTTTACAACTGGTAATGAAAGTCCTGTGGGAAAGATTCCCATATTCTCAATGAAAAGAGCAACAATGGAAAGGGAGTTTAGGGGTGGTGACTTCTTATGAAAGTCCAGGTTTTAGCTTCTACAGTGTTTACCAAGGGTCAAATTTTTGTTTTTGTGCCTTAAAGTTATTCTTTTTAAATATACAAAGAGAAAATAAGTCTGCTCAACCAGATACTCTGAAACATGGATTAAATACAGTGAACCAAGTGTGTTTAAAGTAGGTTCTAGTGAGGTCTTCTGGATTGCTATGACGTGTTCTGTTTGATTGAGAGAAGCACTTAAGTTGTTGCACCTTGCATTTACCACTTTGTTGCATAGTGATGGTCCTTTGCCATTTCTTTTCTTCCCCAGAACTGCCCCTGCTTGGTTAGTGCAATTATGATGATGTTGTTGCTACTGCATAATTGCAGTGCTGCAGGGTTTGTATGCTTAGAACTTACATGCTTGGCAAAACACTGAAAATTGAAGTGTGATGCTTCACTGACTGTTAGACCAGTGTGGCATCAGTTGTGGACCCTGTCCACATCTTAAATCATGTGTAGGGGTGACTGCGAGAAAGTAACACATTAAAAAAAATAAAAAGAATAAAGATAATAATTGGTAGAATGTGTCACAGACATTTCTGTTTCAGCTCAAGAGTGGCTTGATTTTTTTATGTGAAGATGGTGGAAGAATGCTTAGTGTCTCAAACGCAGGCCATGTAACCACAATTAGCTGGCTTTAGCTGTCTATACCTTAACTACATAAGTTCTGGGACTAAGCAAATACTGCTATCACTTCTGATTTGTGTTTAACAAACATATAGCTGTATTTCTGAACTGAGTGTGTAGGGTTTTGTTTGTATCCAGCTGGATATAACTTCAACCTTACCATCTGCTGTCAGATGTTGCAGGATCCGTGTTCCCAGATATTTCTGCTCCTTGTCTCCCTTTTACAGTCCAACTGAAAACCATTTCTATTCTCTTCTGGATACTGGAGAAAAAGTATCCCTCTCTCGGTACCAGGAAAGAAGCTTCTGTTCTCTCCTGCACCTGGCTCCAACCGGTTTGTAGCCATGTTCAGCCACACAGTTTTAGGTCAGATACCATGTCACCATTTCTCAGTGCTCTGACCATTGCTGTGCTCCCAGGAAAGACTGGGAAAACCTCTTCCTTAGCAATATGACTAGGTTTCTAACTCACTGCAACACATTCCTGTCAATCTCTGGAACCTCAAGGTGCAAGTTCTTCCATGGCACTGAAGGTGAATAGGAGAGTGAGGCTCTAACATCGTCTAAAGCTATTGCTATATGAACTTCAGTAAGCCAGAGTTTTCTGACTTGGGTGCTTCATCTGCTCAGCCTTGAGTCTGAGGAGGGCCAAAGCACAGGTGTTTGTGAAGGAAGGGAAAGATAATTCTGAGTGGAAAGCAAGCTTGGGGGTAGAGGAGAAGGTGAGCAGGCAGAGTTCATGGAGAGCATCACTCAGGGCTTTGCTATGCTCTTCTGTTCCTTCATCTTGTGCCCCGAAATGACAATTCTACTGCTGAGCCATCTCTTGCCTTAGTGGAGGGTAATGCATGGTGTTGTGCAGTGCCTGCAAAGCCAGAGCTCCTTTGAGATTGGCTCAGTTCATTAGAGCATGGTGCTAACAGTGCCAGGGTCATGGACTCAGTCTGTGATAAGCCATTGACTTGGACTCAGTGATCCTCATGGCTCACTTCCAACTCAGACTATTCTGTGATTATTGCTCTCCTGGGATTATAGTATGTGCTTGGGCCTCATGGTGGTGCAGAGAGGAAAAGGCTTAGAAAGCCAAAACCCTACACAAAAGAATGAAATTTTTCTGCTGTCATGCTGCATTTATCTTTGGTAGAGTTTCGCATGTCCTCAGTTTCCTCTTTTGCTGATCCTGAGAGCAAATAGCTGGAAGACACGGGTGGCCACCCACTGGCAACCAGAACATCTATGGGGCTGCTGGTACCTGCAGAGGTTATGGATACAAATGTCTTTACAACAGTACGCTCTTACCCATTTTGCAAAATTTTTACTATCTAATATGGTATTAGAGCTCTGGCAACTGGAGCTAATTATGTCAGCGTAGCTAAACTGGATCACCTTCATACCTTTCAGGTGGCTCATTCTGGTTTGTGAACAAATTAAGCTTTATAAGTTGTTTGCTTTTCCCTGATAACTAAGAGTTGTCAAAATTTATTAATAAATGATTGTTATAAGCAATCACATATGATATGTACCTATATGTATGGCTCAACAACATATCTAGATGGTACATCTGCAGTAAAAGCCTTAGTGTTTTTTATTGTGCCTTACCTGGTAGCTGTCTGAATGGACTTTCTTAATTTGAATAAAAATAACTTTATCTTAAGAAGATACTAAAAATTTTCAGTGGAATGGTGGAACTGTAAATAAACCCTATAATATCACAGGCTGTCACAGATGAAAACTGTGAGGAAAACCTCTTGTTAAATATGTGCCAATAAACAGTACAACAGAAAAATAAGTTCAGATTTTATGCCAATCGATATTAACACATAAGTGTAATATGAAAAATGTGCCTTAATCTTAATACTGTGGTTTTGCTTGGGAACACCTATGTTGTATCACAAAATGCCATTTCCATTTTTAAGCAACTTACCTTTTACTTGAGTGACGTAACTGCCTGGTTAAAATACAGACCTTCAGACTGGGATCAGGTATGCATCAAATTAACTGAGCTAGTGATACAAGTTTTTAGGTGATTACAAAGCTGGCTTAGCTAGTTCTGCTTCTGTTTATAAACACAGCTGTAGCAGTTTGTTAGATGTTTATATAGAAAAAAAAGGGAAGACATTAGTTTCTGCCTTTATTTTACATTAAATTGTTCTCAACATGTCTCCTAACATTGATTAATATCAAACTCTTTGAATCCAAGTGCCAGCTGAAGTAGGCAGCTGGCCCATACCATCAATTTGAAGTGTTCTGACTTCACCTGGACAACTTGACTGCTGCAGAAAACACATCCTTGTAGCCTAAACAAGCCCTTTGAACTCCCTTCTCATTTCTCTTAAGGAAACAGAAGATAAATTTCTAACAGTAAATGTCTCAATTGAAAGCAACTTGATGAAGTCACTGTACAATCTATGTAGTTATGGGGGTGTTGCTACATATCAAAGCAGTTATTTTGCTCCCACCCCAGGACTTTAAAGGGATTGCATTCTGTGGCCTCAGATGGAGAAAGTAGGCTAGTACTTCTCTCGTCACTTTTACTAAGGTATTTTGGTTTTGGGGAAGTTTCCTCTATTATCCCCCCTAGGCACCATGCCTTGCTGTTGACAGACAAAGGGAAAATACTGCTTCTATATCATGAGAAAGGGAAAAAATTGTCTTAAACCATAAATGAGTTATTTTAAATTTTTTTTCAAGTTTAGATAATGGGGAGGGTGATGCCAACTAGAAAATTGCACTGTCAGCACCATGCTGCCATATTTTATTCTAAGAAGAAAATGAAATCTTGCGCTCTTTGGTTTCCAAGCACTGTAGGTGATTCTCTTTTTCTCCAGGTTCTAGGTAAAGAAAAACAGGGTAGAAAAACTTAATTTAACTGCTTCTGACTATAATTGAAATTAGAAAATCAGAAAACTGTTACTTTCAATCTTATTTAATTTTTTTTTTGTTAGGAAAATTAGTTGGTTTTTGTAATTATAACATTTTAAAAGTTTATGAGTATGTTACTAGTATTTCTCTTTTCTGATGGGGCAAGGCACTTCATCAGTAGTGTGGTTCAATATAGGTTTATTATGTTTTCTCATTTCCCAAGATTTAAGCAATGTTAGTGTAAGCATTTATTGTCCATGGCTGTACTGTTTGTGCATAAAAGAAATGCTGGAAAAAAACACAGTAAAATAAAATCTCTTTAACATTCATATGGAAAAGAAAATTACTTTCCTAAAATATGTTTTTAATTTGAAACATATTGGCTTAGTAAATACAGTTTTATCTGTAGTAGTGAATTGAACAGATTGTTTCTTGTTACCATGGACTTTGAGATTTTAAATCTGGATCTCAGCCTCTCACCTCATTTTTATTCATGGATTGTAAGAGAAAAATAAGGTTTCCTGGCTTTTAAAATCCCAGTTGGTTTTTCAGCTTTGAATGAAGTAGTTGAAATTTGGAATGAAGCAAAGACTCACAATGCACCTGTGGGATAGTCTGTTTCTGTCAAAAGCTGGTTTAGCATTTCAGTTTATTGTAGCTCCAATTCCTTTGTCTTTGGCTTCTGTTTCTTGAGAGATCTGATTTTTCTTGAACACTTCAAATACTACAGAATGCTTTTGTAGATTAAATTAATTTTTTCACTAGGTTACTGCTTTGCACAGTATATAATAATTTAATATTTAAGTACAAATGGGGTGTTGAAAACAAAACGTTTTTAAATAAAAATCTGAAAAGTAGTTTTAAAAAACCCCACTTTTTATCTACCCTTCCTAGATCCCTACAGAGATCTGAGAAAATGGCTTTTTGAAGAAAATAAATTCAATAGATAGGAATGATAGGTTTTTCCACTTCAGTAAACATAGTTTTGCTCATCACTTTGAAAGCAGACGGATGTGGGGGGGTGGAATGTAGCTTTATTCCGTCAATCTGCCATGTATACAAGATAATTATTTTGTATGAGAAGTTGAGATTATTTTGTGAATGATTTCTGCCGTGGCAAACTTTCCCTTTAAAGCACAGAGCAGTAAATACACCATGTTTTTGCTCCACAAGCATGTTTAAAACAGACATATTTCATCAAGGAATATGTGATCTTGGCCTTGTACACAAATAAACAAGCTTTGCCATGTACTGCAGGTGGTACTGTTTCCCTGCTAAACATTTAGGGAGTTTACCATTGCAAGGCAAGTCTTGTTCCAAATACCAGGAAGAACTCTACCTCTTGTGGGTGAGACACCGATTTTAGTGTTAGGCATCTTTACAGCCTGTTAGAGCGGGGCGACAGGCTTCATTTTATTTTGCAAAATAATTCCAGCTTCGTGTAATCTTACTTCCTTCCTTCCCAGTATATTTCTGAAAGTATTTTTTCCCTTGATCCACAGTATAGAAAACTCTTTCAAGATCTGCATTGCTAGGTAGGGGCTTTGTATGTTTATGACTTCTATCACATAATTTTTCTTTTAAACTGTGTGCTTACATAGGGGCAAGCTGGAAAATTGAGTGTTTCTAGAAGGCTGTCTGACAATCAAGGCAATGTCATATTTTCCAGCAAGAATACCAGATCTATGTCATGTGTGATTTAACCAGCAGTTTCTGCGTGAAGAACAGTGTTCACTTTGTTTATTGGAGGATTACTGAAAATTGTATAATTTATCACTAGTCCATCAGAAACAAGCTTTGGCTGATTTAGTGCCTCATTTGAAATTGAAATGTACATATTTTATCTTAAATGTTGAGTGCTCTGTTTCAACATTCTAGCTTTGTGTAGAATACAAATAGCCTTAGTATATGTTTTTGTAAAGTGACAAACTGTATTAATGAAGGAAGATACTTTGAGCCATGCTGCTATGAATTTAAAATGTACTGTTTACTTACTATAAAGTTGTTTGGCAAAATAAAATAACTGGACTGCAGGGTTATTATAATGAATGATGAAAGTTTGTAGTACATTTTCACACATAAACTAGCACGTGAGGCTTCAGAGATCTGGACTGGTTGATTTAAAAAGAGTAAATACCTGTTTCTTACATCAATCACAACTCTTGCCTGTATGTTAAATGGTGAGTATAGGCTGCTAAAAGTTAAAGCCATTTAAAATTTCTGCTTCTATAAAGTAATTTTGGCTTCCTTGCTCTCTCTGGCGCTTAGGTTATGTGGTATAAGCAAGACAATTAATAATCATCTCTACCTAGCTGTTTTATCCAAAACATTTTTCATTCTCTGTAACAGCAGAAGCTCCATTATTCTGATTGTGAAACAACTGGCTAGTGTAGGTCTCATGAACTTGTAGATTACGCCTAAAATCCTGCTTAAAATTGAGGCAGATACATAAACAAGCATTTTGACTAGAGCGCAATTTCTTCTGTGTGTAGATTACATTTCCTTATGACCAAGGCTAAGAGATCAGATAAAAGCCATATGTGGTTTTCCCATTCCCTGATTCTGGTTCTGATACTGCCAGTCTGTTCTTAGGAAGAGTGGCTGGGGAAGCTTTGGGTTGGCTTATGTTTCATCTAATGTGCTACCAGGAGGTTGAATGACTTCACAGAATTAGCAAGCTGTTCTTTCAGAAATAGGAATTTATGAAATGACTCAGTCTGGCACGTAACAACACTTTACAGCTGCAACAAATGAGTTTCAGTTAATAGCTTTTCACAGATATTAAGAAATTTAAAAGCTCCAGGATGAGGATTAGCCATTCAACATTTAACTGTTTTTGTAGTTAAAAAGTATTTTACCTGAACATCTCTCATTCTCATCTATAAATTAAACTATTAGTGTATTCTTCTAGAAACAATCTCAATGTTAGTGTTTGTGCAGATTCAATCTTTCCAGTCTGGAATGAAAAATGAAAGAGTGTATGCTTCAAATTATGAATATCTTTGTGCAAAGAAGTTGTGCACTTGATGTTCTCTATCTTACTCATCAAGATGTGACTCCAAATTATATTTCAAATGCTATAGTTTATTTTTCTCTTTAACCCTTGGTTTTATATATTTTCTAAAAAGCTTCTCTGATATATGAGAAGTGGAGGCTTAGGTGGTATGGTTAAAGGAGTTTATGTTGTACTAGGGATGTGAGAGAACTCCATTTACCAGCTGGCTTCCTGTTTTTTCCTGCTGGGACTTCTTTTCCCTCTACCCATATACCATATACATCTAACCTTTTCTTCTACAGTCCTGCAGTCCCTCCATCCTGCCTGTCTTTAATTCATCCCTGTCTGGAATTCCTCCTCTTTTCTATGTTTGGTGTGCCAGAGTGAAGTTGCAGTACATGCTGCTGGACAAGGAGTATGGCTGATCAGCCAGATGTGCACCCTACAGCTGTGACCCTTCTTCACTCACCAGCCAAGCGCCACTATCCCATCAGATTTCCCTGCTTTGTGACCTGTTAGCTAAACACCACAGCCTGCCTCTTGGAGTGGAAAGGCAGAGTTTTAACCTTGCCCACACAGGTTGTAGGGAGTAAAAAAGATGCCTTTAAATACCACAGATTTTTTCTGGTATAGCTGGCACCTGGTTTTACTGTCTTTGCCAGTATAAAATGTTATGACAGGGAAGCTCAGGTTCCACGTGTGTGTGCTATTCCATCAAACTCAAAGCCCAAATAGCTCTGAAAAATACACTGTGCTGTGTGGCTTTAGAGCCATTGTTCCAGAGAGAGCAAACAGGTAACCAGTATTTTGCAGTGATCAGGGCTGTTGATCGTGTCAGCCTCTGGAACAAAAATGCATGCAGTGCTACCCAGAGCTGGGGTGCATGGGTGCCACCCTCAGCTCCCAGTGCAAAACTTCAGAGTTGTACTTTCTTCCTCTTCTTTCTGGCCTGAAGATCAGCCAAACACAGATGCCATCAGTGTCCTGGTTTGATTACACAGATCCCCATCTCCCCCTTTTCCCCCCTTCTCCACACCTACTTTCCTGTGCTTCCGCAGAAACAGACGTATTGTCCCAGGGGCAGGTTCTGTGTTTGCATGAGTTAAGAGAGTGAGTCTGATGTCTTGGCCCATTAAAGGAAATGGAAATCCCATCTCACCAAGGTCATAAACACTCACCTTTGTGCGGGGTACATGGTCACTACCAGTGTTGTATCACAAAACCCTTAACTTCTTGTTAAGTGCTTTTTAAAGTCTGAAATGTGGAATCCAGAATGCTGTTTTATTAACTTTTTGAGCTAGCTTTCAGAGAATTACTCAAATTTCTGTTTCTGTTGTTGAATACCTTTTAAAGGTACATGCCTAAAAGATGCAGGAGGAGTGAGACTGCAGAGAAAAAACTCTGAATTAATATTTACTGTGTGCATATTTATGCATGTGCAGGTTATTCCTACCAATGTTAACGCTCTCTTTGCAATGTAATACAGACTATCTTTCATTCATACACTGTTCATGTTTCCAATTGCCTAAAAATAATGATCAAGTCTCTTGGTGCTGTCAATTTTGAAAGGAAACATGCATTCAAAGGAGATAAGAGATGCAAGAGTTTCTGCTTCTGTGGGCACTTGAATCAGCAAGATCAAAAGTCTCCTTATTTGAAAAGGTTCACCCGTTTCTATTTTTGAAGGTCTGCAGAGCCCCAGTCTCAGCTTTAAGTTCAGTTAGGAGATTGTTTAGTGTAGGTAATAACTCTTCCATAACACGTCTGCAGAGCTGTTTATACATGAACAAAGTTACACATTTCTAAAAATGAAAGGAGACTTGAAAATGTAGCAGTGTCTGTTTATAGATTTAATGATGTTAAATCCTAGCAGTCAAAAACATGACTAGTAGATGTGAGAAGTAAGCTAATCTACATTCTTTGCTTGCAAAAACTATTGCAAAATATTTTATGGAAAAATATTTTACTCTTATGATTGCACAATTTTCTTCTACTTACTTTGTCGATGAATCTTGATTTCCTTCAGACACATAAAATGCACAACCCATCTCTGCACAAATGCACAATTCCTAAAACAACCCAGTTACTGTTTAAACAGCTAGTATAAATAATGAGCACTCCATTACCAAGAATATAAATAAATGTAGACAAGTAAGGGTTCTCTAGGGCTGAAAGTTTAGGTTATGCAAAAACTTCGACAGCTGTAATTTGTAGGTCCTTGTAGACTGAAGGGTGTGAGTGATGTAAACTCTAGAAAGCTGACATTTAATGTATGTCTATTTTGTCATTTTGCCAAAAGGCAGGACTTGACTGTTATGTTTCTTTTGCTGCGTACAAATTTTGAATAGGGCAACATCTGGCAGAAAAAAATTCCACAAAATGCCTTAAGCTTTGCAGTGATGTAAACAGAGCACAATGCTCTGCTGCACAATGAGTAACAAGTCAACATTTTAGAGAAGTCTGGTCATAAACATAGTTTCCCTGGATAAAATATGAGAGAAAAGAAATTGAAATTTATTTCTTGATGTGTTAAGATTTAAAATTAATTTAATTCTAATAACTATCTGAGTCAGAAATATGCATCTAATGAAATCATAATCTAAAAGGTTTGTGGTTTCTTGTGCTTTGAAAATTGAGGGATGTAAGGCCTTTGGATCTAAGTCTTTAAGACCCCATCTCTAAGGAGATAAATGGATGCAGGTCAGTTTCCCCCTCTACCCTAAAATAATGCCATACACACCTGTTAACCAAGGGAACCACAGTGGAAAATGGCTTAACCACACCTTAGAATTTGGTCAGTTTTAGTGAGAACAAAACTTGCTATATCAGTACATTCATGTATTTTTCACTAGGGTTAATGCAAGTGCTTTGGCTTAAATTGGTGAAGTGAAAACATGAGGAAAATCAGGAGCCTTCCTTGGGTGGGAGGAAAAGTGGAGAAAGAGGGGGAGGAAAAGTGAGAAAGAGTGATGGAAAGGGAGAGAGCGCTAACTGATCATAAGTCTACTGAAATGAAAAGTATCTTGAAGTCTGGGAGTTTTGTAAATACACAGAGAATGGTCCATATTTTATGGCTCTTGTCCACAATATTTACAGAAACTGATGTCTGAAGAATCATAGAATCATTAAGCTTGGAAAAGACCTTCAAGATCATCAAGTCCAACCATGACTGAGCACCACCTTCTCAACAAGACCATGGCCCTGAGTGCCATGTCCAGTCATTTCTTGAACATCTCCAGGGATATTGATTCCACCACCTCCCTGAGCAGCCAGTTCCAACGGCTTGACAATCCCTTCAGTGAAGAATTTCTTCCTGATGTCCAACCTGAACCTCCCCTGGTGCAGCTTTGTTGTCTTGTTCTGTTACACCTTGCCTGGGAGGGCAGGCCAACCCCCGCCTGGCTACAGCCTCTTTTACTGTCAGTTAACCTGAGAATGGCTATGCAAGCCATTGTAAACTACCAAGGTGCTGTGCTGTGTTAGTGAGACAAGGTACAGAATCAAAGCAGCTTGGTGACAGGTGGTTACAAACCTGGTCTTCTCTTACAGTGGGAGGGATGTTTGCTCCCCCAGTACTAGTCCTGTGTACCGTGGACTCAAGAGGTGTGGGAAGAAAGGGTGCCAGTGAAAACTGAGGCAAAGAAGTTGTTGAGTACATCAGCCTTCTCCTCTTGTGTTGTTAACAGTTTGTCAGCCTTGCTTATCAAGACTGGGGAGGACCAGGGGGAAGATGCTTTCTCTGGCCTTCCTTTTCTGGCTCACATACCTACAGAAACTGCTCTTGTTTTTCTTTGCATCCCTTGCTAAGTTCAGCTCCAGCTTTGCCTTGGTCATCCTGACTCCATCCTTATGCACATGGACTACATCCCAATACTCTTCCCCAGATAGCTGTCCATGCTTCCACTGCTTGTGCATTTACTTCCTGCCTTCTAGCTTCACCAGCAGTTGTTCTCCCATTCAGCCATGCTGGTCTCTTGCCTTCCTTGCTTGATTTCCTACAACTAGGGGTTGAGAGCTCTTGTGCTCTTTGGAAGACATTCTTAAAGATCTGCTAGCTCTCTTCTGCTTCCTTGTTCCTGAGGGCAGTTTCCCAGGGGTCCTATTGATTATCTCCTTGAAAAGCTGGAAGTTTGCTTTCTTGAAGTTCTGGGTCCTATCTTTATATTTTGTCTGATCTTTGCCGTATCTCTCAGGTCAGCAAACTCCACCAGTGCATGTTCACCACCCAGTTTGCCTTCAGTCTTGATGTCCTCAGTTAGCTTGCTCATGCTGGTGACCAGCAGGTCCAGTGTTGCACCCTCTCTGGTAGGGCTGTCTGTTACCTGGCTCCAGAAGTGATCCAGGTTCCCTGGAATATCCTGGATTGCCTAAAGCTTGCCATGCTGCTTTCCCAGCAAATGTCAGAGTGGTTGAAGTCCCCTGGCAGGACAAGGGTCTTTCGACATGATGCTTCCTGTAGCCTGAGCAAGAAGGCTTCATCCAAGGGCTGCCCTGGATCAGGTAGCCTGTAGTAGACACCAGCTGCAAGGTTCCCTTTGTTGCCTTAGGCTGATTCTTACCCTCAGGCTTTCAGCCTGCTCATGGCTGTTCTTCAGAGACAGCTCTTCACACTCAATCCACCTCTTGAGGTTGAGGGCAAGCCTTCCAGCCCCCCTGCCTCTTCTGTCCCTTCTGAGCAGCCTGTATTCATTGACAGTTGCACTCAAGAGCCACACATGGCATTTGTCTCACCCAGTTGCAGTGATGGCAAACAGGTGATAGCTTTTGAGCACCACAGTGGCTTCTAACTCATCCTGTTTGTTTCTCATGCTGCATATCCTGATGTGTAGAGACACTTCAGAGGGGTGGCTGGCCATGTCAGCTTTGTAGAGGAACACCCCTGTATATATGTCATTTTTTGGAGACATTTCTCTGATGTTTCCCTGTTTATTTCTATTACCTCAGAAGCCCCTGGCTCAACTCCAGAAGGCTTCAAGTGTGCTCCAGTGTGGCCAGCACATTTCAGAGTCGCTGGCTGAGGGCCCTTGCTAGCTCTCCGTCCCTCCAGCCCTAGCGTGTCATGCTCCCACAGTTTGCCAAGGGCACACCTGGTGTGGTCCCCCTCCTCCTGTCAAGTTTACTTAAAAGTTCTGTCAATAAGTGCTGCTAGCTCATGAGCAAAGGCTCTTCTCCCCTTTTGAGGTGAATCCCATCTGATACCTGCATGCCTGGTGCTGTGTACACCCTTCCATTGCCAAAAGCCACAAAATGTTGGTTGTTACTCCAGTCACAGAGTCATGTGGACTCCCATAATGGACTGGGACCATCTGCTTCTTCCAGTGTTGTTTATTTCAATGCTGGAACACAAGCGCTTCACCTTAGTTTATTATCCTGTGTTAAGCATTACTGCACCTGAGCATCTACTTCTGAATGTTTAGTCACTGGAATGTGGGAAAGCTGCAGCGCTTTAATCATTCTTGAATTCTGTAATGAATGGTTTTGCTGAATATACCTCACTAGACACACTTGCAGTGAACTGACATAACTGGATCTTGTAACGACCTGGCTGATACAATGGTTGTAGTTGGTACGGTAGCACTTTGAGGTTGGTGTTCAGTGCTGGATTCATTGTTTGGAAAGCAAAATGCATATGAAAGTGTTTGGTTATTGGTTTGCTTGCTGTTATTGAACTGGAGTTCTATTAGTAACATTGGTAAAAATCTCTTTTAAAAAATAAATTAAAAGGATAGGAATTAGAATGCAATAAATCAGAATGTGCTATAGCCTTTTTTACTAACTAAAGCAGCAGCAAGGGGCTGTTGCTCACTTCAAATTCCTCCATAAATTGTAAGTCCACTAAGAATTACCGTTTTATGACTTGGGCCAATAAGGTCACTCAAAATCTGCTTAAAAGCCTTGTTACAGTAACATAATACTGTAGATATGTTACCTCTTTTGTATATGAAGTAATTTCACAAACTCCTGCCAAGCCAAATGCTTGAAAGTTTGTGGTAGCCTTTGTCTCATGGTAATTGGTAAGTGGAAAAGTGGATTATGGTAAATGAATTCAGTCCTTCTGTGACTACTAAAAGTTGAGTGGCAGTGCTGTGGCCAAGGTATGTGTTCTTCAAAGCTGAATTTTGCAGTCAAAATTTCTTCATCATTGTAATTTAATCTTACTTTTTCCATTTAGTAGACCTTTGTCAGGAAATCCAGAAGAGTGTTTCATGCCAATTAAGGGCTTCATCTGTTACTGTTCTTTTCTCAAACTCCTATTAGCAGTTGTAAGCAAGCAAGAATTGCAGTGCCAGATACTAAATTCTGACTTCTTGTCCAATTTCTGCATGAGAGGCAAATATAAGGAGAAAATGGAGTTCATTTACCTTGTGTTGTAAATAAGATTTCCTTTAGTTTTAGTAGCTTTTAGTATTATTGGAGATAGTTATATATATATAGATTTTTTTGATGAATAAATTAATTCAATATTAATGTTTTTCAAGCAGGAGAAAATAGAAATAATACATAATTTCATTGAATCAATATACAAAATAAAAATAAATATTCTTAGAGCGCGTTTTAAGTATTGCTTTCATTATCCTGCAAGGAATCTTAATAAGTTTTTCTGATTATATTTTTGTTCTGAATAATGTCACTAAAAAAATGATGTCTCTGCCATATTGCATAGTCAAGGGATACCTATGGACAGCCAAATAATTGAGCAGAGCACTTAATAACCAATTATCTCTACAGTGCTTATGTTATCAAATGAGAGAGGCTAGATATGTCAGATTAATATATACAAAGCAGAATACAGAGACAGAGCAGAGCAAAACAGACTAGCCAAGAATGACAAGGTTGAGGGTAATATATCAGTCGTTTGGCTTTCTGGGTCATAGTAGTTTTAAATATTTGAGAATCCATTCCAAGAGTAATACAGAGTTCTTTGTTTTGTTTTAGATCTTTGACCAGATCTTATCTACATTCATAGAGCTGGACTGTAAATCACCCAGTCTCTTTCAAGTTGGCTGCTTTGTAGAAAGTCTGAGAGGCAGTAAGTAGTGGACATAGCAGATGATCCACAGAGGCTTTTTTGCAGTGTAGTCTTAATTTCATGTCTACCAAACAGAAAGTGTAGGACATGCAAATAAACACTTCAGACTTTTAAAAGATGCTTTCTCTTCAGTGTCACAGGAGACAGTTAATGGTTAGGTTGGGGTTAGCATCTTGCTTTGTGCTTTGAAAAAAATTCCTAAATATTTTCCCAAAGGATGAGAACATGCATGTATACCAGTAAAAATAATCTTCCATACAATTAGTTAACATAGTAACTGCTGCTTAATGCAGGTACTCCACCATGATTTAAAATTCTGGCTGTTGTTGAATTTAGTTTTAATAAAATGTAGATTCTCACAAATCCCAGAGTGAGTAAGAAAAACTGGATGTTCACCAAAAGAAAAAAAATGCTGTAAATAACGAACATTTTAAAAAGTAAGTGCTGAGAAATTTATGCCTGATAATACTAGAGAACAAAAAGCTCTGTTTCCATTAAACTGATGCACATGCAATAAATATTTCTTGTGTTAGGTAACATGACAGATCCATCTGACCACTTTAATGATGGCATCTCTGGGTCTGCTAGCAAAGATAGATTGTGGTTACTAATTTTTATGGTAGTCTTTTGTCATGTAAAGAATATTTGCCATAAATGAAGCTGAGCCTCCAGGCAACCACTAGATAACCATTTCTATTGCAGTGATGCTTTGCCAGGTTAAACTCAGGTAACTGGGTTTATTTCATATCAGGTAGTCATACTTTTGGTGGGAAAAAACTGTTTGCCTTGTGTTAATTTTGACTTGTGCGGGCAGCAAAATGGTCAGATGAATGGGCAGAAATGCACTCTGCTTTCAAGTCATCTTGCCAGCCAACTGTCCTGTATTCTTGTGAGTTTCTCTCTTCCATCCTGCTTGACTGGGCATGCCACTCTCCTACAGTTTGGCTCTTTCCAGTCTTGACTGAGGCCCTCAGTTGTCCATGGTGAGCTCAAACTGCTGTCCTCTCCATCTGTGGCAGTTCCCTCTCTGAATCTGCTGTGCCAGATACCGCAGATCGCAGCCTGCGCACGAGTGCGGAACAAGCTGGTAATTATCTGATGGGCTCTGTACCAGCCTGACCTGGGAAATTCACTTAGCGCAGAGAAAGTGGTTTGACTACATGTGCTAGAAAGGATGGAAATATTTGATTCTACTTTTTTTTAAAACCAGAGGAAACCCACTTAGTATTTGGCAAAATATCCGTAGTATTGGGAATAAAGAAGAGCATTTGCTGTTAAAAAGTTGCCTGTTAAGCTTAGTATTTTCTGTCTTTACATTGTGTAGTAAATGCCTGCTATACAAATGTTACTTCCATGTACATCACACAAAATGGGACACTTTCACTGAAGCTTCAGTATCAACAAAAGTCTCAGATTACTACAAGTACCTAAAATAATGTATTTTCTTAATGTTATTCTCTGTTAAAATGGCTGCTTTGATTGTTGTGCAATCAGATGTATTCTGCTTCTAGTAGCCTCTCCTGCTTATTAGTTAGCATTCTTTCCTGTACTTTGAAGCTAATGCTGTTCAAAAGCTGCCTATAACACAAAGAAGGGCAGCTACTTATAAGCTTGGAACAATTTTTTTGGCAATTGCTCACACCTGTTACAAAAAATATGAGAACATTTAGATTGGCATTGTTAGTTTTTGCTTACAAAACTTTTTGGTAATGTATAACACAAGTAAGTAATACCTATGCAAATATTTGCTTAAGGATAATGAAAACCACAGCTGTCCACTTTGATTAAGTAAACAATGGCTGCAAGGGACTGTATCAGATAGAGAAGTAACATTTGGATCTGAGGAGAATACCTGCTGTGTATACTTTGAAATGTTGAAACATATTAAAATGCATGAAAACAGAATGCAACTGTGTCCCAATTTTAATTCTTACTGTGAAAAACATTCTTCTTCCTTAAAACACAGTATTTTTCAATTCCAGAGCTGAGAAATGTACAGTATGGCTCAGAATTGTTAGGAATGAAGACCAGCATATTTGGCGATTGCATGCAGTTCCTGTTATCTTCTGTGTGCTTTGCACTTCAAGGGTGGAACCAACCAATCCTCCAGCAGTAACTGCTGCTGCTTCCAACACAGCTTGTTCCACTCCATCCGTGATCATGCCTGCATGATCAGGCATGTGAGCTTTTTGTTGCATTTGTTAAAAATGAGAGGCTACCTCTTCAAGTGAGTGTTTTTCTGATTGTATGTCTAATGAAATCTCAGCTGCGGTTGTACGTGACTTTCTGACAAGTTTTGTTCGATATGTGAGTATGAATTCGAGGTCGTAGCACAGGGCTGTGAGTTAACCTTGCAATGTAAAATTGCGTCTCACTTGCATGTCAAGAAAACAGGCATTTTACAGCCACAGTATGTTTATGACAAAGAAGTAAGACTGACCATGTGATGAAGAAAAAGCTATGTCAGTCCCGCTGTCAGAGTAGTAGTTTGTAGAAGAAGTTTGTAGTTTGCAAAATAGGAGTTTATACATGTAAGATTCAGAGCTCTTTGATGGAGAAGATACAAGTATGAAGTGCACTGCTTGTGAACTCAGGGGTTCCTTTCAGAACATTAAAATGGCAGCATAGCTGCCTTTAATGTTGCAACTGAAACAAAATACTAATACAATGTTAAAGGCTGGTCTTGTGCTCAATTACAGTTATTAGACTGGGTAATCAGCAATGATAGTGGGAGCTCAGAAAATTCCTGCCTGGTGTAGGGAAATAGTTGAGTTGGGTGGAAACCACTAAGTGCTTTGAGCTTGCTTGCTGATGGTGCATGCCTTGGGCTGCCTGCACTGCAGGGTTAGCGAAGCTGTTCCTCTGCTTGCAGGCAGGCACAGCAGAAAGGGGCTCCTGTGCATCCTTGTGACCACGTTGGTTATTGTGAGTGGGACTCTGACCGAGTTTCCGTTTAGTTCTTTCACTGTCCACTCACTGAAAGCTGTGTGTATCCACATCTGGAAGCACTCTGCACACACTGTTTTCACCTCAGGGTTCTGCTCTTGTTTTATTATTGCTCTTGAGAAGAATGTAAGCAAATAATATACCATCTCTTTTTGTGCAGAAAACTGTTGCTTAGTTCTGTTAATTAAATAACAAAGACAAACCGTATTAAAGTCCACTTAAGCATCTGAGGTTCTTTCCCCCCTCTGTAGAATCAAAGGTAGTTTAAACAATAGCAGAAAGAGAAATGGGAGTTTCTTTCAGAGCAGACAACCATTATGCTTCACTGTATGCATTCAGTTGTAATCCAGGAAGTCAAACAGATTCTGCAGTAGGAAGAAGACATTTCCTATGTGGACTGGACAAAAAGCTTGTCAGCAGAAATAATCTGGGGTTAAGATATCTACTGTCAAATGAAGAGATATAAATATTACTTGAACTTTATTTTTAGTGTTATTTAAATAAATAACTCCATGCTGTGAAACGTAGAAAAGGCTACTCTAAACAATGAATAACGTCTTTAAAACTTTCAATTAGAATAACTGGTTTGCGTTCTTCAATGGCTAAAATATAGATCAGGAGTTAGTTTCCTTTGCATCCTGGCACCCTTTCTTATCTTTTTCCTCCCTTTTCTAGTCACAGAGGCAAATGTTCACACATGCACATGCACACACAGTAATGTTTAACCAAAAATGTATTTGATCTGGTCAAAAGTGCTGGGAGTGCTCACTTGTGACCTCCCTGGCCACGCCAGCTGCACACTGACTTTCTCCCTCCACATTTGCTCCACAGCCATCAGAGCTGTACTGTTTATTGGTGGAGAAGAATTAATATTTTCTGTGTATACAGACCATAGCTAATTACTCATTATAAAGAGAATTTCCGCTGGAAAATTATGAATTTTAAACTCTTAATCTAGAAACCAAAATACTTTCTGTTGATGTTTGCCCTCTCTAACAATTGAATCTGGTATATTTAACTTGTTTTTGCTACTGTCATGATCAAAACTAATAGTAAGAAGTAAATTTTACTTGTGATCAGCTGCTTCTCTTTGCACACAGTATTTGATGTTAATTTTAGCACTGTAACTTTGTAAAATTCCATTCTACTATGATTTAGGGAGACAAATCCCAGGTGCTTATGTAAAGCTTCAAATAGCCAGTGTAGCATCCTATCTACTTGGGACTTTAAAAAAAAAATGTTGAGTGACAGGAAAGAGCAGAAACATATATTTGTGATACTTGGTGGTAGAAAAGAATAATTTAATGATTTTATTGAAGGATGAATAGTGCCCTGTCATTGGCTCACTTTCAAGCCTTGGTTTCTTAAAGTATCAATAACCCCAATGTCCTGCTTACGTGCCCAGGTTTCTCAAATCAGTATCAGCTCATAGGGTTTGAGCATTAATTATTCTTTGGTTTCCACTGTATCCTTTTGGTCAGGGAGATGTTTATAATACCATAAATAATACAAGCAATGCTCTGATTAATATGAACATGCTATTTACCCTATTTTTCAGAGGGGAGAGTGGCTGGCTGTGACCTCCCTGCCACCAGAGACTGGTGCTGCAATTCCTGCTTTTGAAATACGATCAGAGAGTGAAAACTAAACAACCCATGGGAAGGATTTTTGCATTTACGGCAGTTCCTCTGCTGTAGTTGTCAATCCAGTCAAAATAATCGTTATGTTATGTAACAACTTCTACTATATTCTGTTACACTTGGTTGTGATCTGTGCCATTTTCATTTTGCCTCTTAGGCTGAGGGAGATTATTGCTGTTGTTTTGTTTCAAATATAGGAAAGCATTTAAGAGGGTGCTTAGAAATAAGCCCATTTTCAAGTGTTTTTCTGACTAGGGGTGTTTTCCTGACTTGAAGTGTTAAACATTTCAGCCTAAGGCTGCAAACAGGACTTGCATTTTTGGATTCTACTCTTTTTTTTTCTTCCCCCCACAAAGAAAGAGCACTGTGAAAATCATTGTTTATCCCGGTTGATGGAGTGTTATACTCATAAATCATTATTGTTTTCAACCTTTTGGTTGAGATTAGTTTGTTTTCACAGCCAGAAGCAGTAAAATAATCAATCATGTAATAATGCCATTGATAATTATCATGTTGCTTGGTGTTCTTTGAGCTACTGCAGGTGTGTTTAAAGCTTCTACTGTTTAAATTGTGATTTTACAACAGAGGTGGTGAAGAGCTTTGGAATGTACCCACAATTGCTTTACTTTTTTTTTTCCCGAATTTTAATACATTATCAACAAAGACCAGTCGTTATGAAATCCAGAATTACTTGTGTTTTTTTACTATAATTCAAAGCTTTTATATGCTCCCCAGTATCTTTTCTCTAACTGCTTAGCATACAATTGTACAGAAAAGCTGTATTTGTGATAGCTAGTAGACTTAGTCACATTTCTGGTAAATTAGACGTGGAAATACATTTGTGGCTTAAAAAGCCTCACATATTTTTCACTGTAAATACCATTAAGTTAATTCTTACATATTAAACATTAAGAGCAGTTTTATTGGCATAATTATATTTCAGTTTGTTTCCAAACGGTGCTTTATGTTTTGCTTTTCTTGACTAGGAGCAAAACTAGGTGATTGTGGCATTTCTTCGTCAAAGGTTTGCCTGAAATTCTGTGATCAGTTGTAGTGATACAAATCACCACAGTCATCCAAAAACTCTCTTCCACATTTTCTCTGTCTTAGCTTCTTGCTTCCATGCTGCTCTCTGTTTTGTGCTGACTCAAACACTCATGCAGCTGCACTGGGAGCCACACCAGGGAGCTAACCTTTTCCCCTCTCAGCCTCTGGGCAACTGAGGTACAAAAGATTAAGGGGTATTTACTGCAGACATGAGATTCAGGTGCCCACATGCTTTTGAAAATCCTGGTAGACATCTGTCTGCATCTTTTGGCATCAAATTCTTTTCTGATCTGGCCTTGGATGACTTGGCCAGGACTTTGCAGGAAGCCCTAAGTATTGAAAATAGGATTTGGGTATTCCTTCATCACGCAGGCCGTGTTCTGTTAAATGTTCTCTACTGTGCACTGTAAAATAAGAGAACCTGGACTTTACTGTAACTTTATCAGAGAGTTTTGGCTGTGAATTAATAGAATGACTTGTGATCTAAAGCTTAACACCTTCAAAACTTAGTTGCACACTGAAAATGTTGATTTAAAATGTGTATCTTCTTTTCCATGGGTCCTGTTTGTTTCACTGTAATGTTTTGACAGCTGTTAATCACAGGCTTCTTCCGTGACTGAAATCTTAAAAAATCTTTATCTTTGGTGTGCCTCACTAAAGCTTCTGAACTCTCATTTTAAGTGGCAAATAGGAGCTGCAGGAGGAAGAATCTAAGCTATTTAATAGCTAAACTTTATGGTGAGAGTTGTGCAATGAAAGGATAAAGATTGAGCATGCAGTTGAAAATGCAGCTGTGTGGTTAATGTAAAATATGCTTTAACAGTATGAGGTGTTGAAATAAATCAAGGTATTCATTGAAGGCTGTGTTTGAATCCCTGTTAATAATATTTTAAATGACTTATCTGATTTAGTTCTTCTCACACTGACTTCATCATACATGCTAAGGCGCCGGGCTGATGACTAAGAAGATAAACTGTGTCTTCAGTGTACTTTTTTCTGTTTTGAGGGTTCATTGCAGCCCTGTGTGAAAATCAAGAATCACTCCTTCCCTGTAGTACTGTGCTGATGGTCAGCTGTTTTATTTTACTGTGTTATAGAGTGGTTTGATGATAGGTTAATGAGGATTATTTTATTAAAAGAAGTTCCTTCAGGAGCACTGTGAAATTTATAAAGTGTTTTTTTTTCATCATGCACTTGAGAACAATTTTTCTGAAACTGACTGCTAGTCTGTCCTGGATCAATCTGTGAGTGAACATTCACAGTAGTAGAGATTAATGCAATATGCAGATTCCTCCTCTATGCATTTAACTGACAAAATACAGAATTCTGAATCTCTGTTAACATATGTTTGAGAAATGACTCTTCACTGTGCAGAATGAAGGTGATTTAACATTTGTGTTTTTTAAAAATTTTATTTTAAATTGATTATATATTTTCCATGCAAATAATGATACTCTTTTTTTGCTGCAATTCATAAACCTTGTATCTGCCTTTGTTCTGTAATGTAGTTCTCACATTTTGCAACAGAATGTTTTTCCTCATATTAACTGAAATTAAAACATTTCAGTAGAGCTATTAGGTAAAATAGAAGAAAGTCTATAAAAGGGAAAATCCATGCTAATGAAACAAGATGTTTGCTTTAGCAAGGAATGCTTATGAATTGTGGGAATGTATTCTATATAACTCGATCCTGGCTTTTTTAAGAGGTTTCTTGTCAGTGTTTTCTACCAGCTTTCTGAAGGTTTTGTGACTTTAAGGCTGGTGTTGCTTTTACTTTAAATATACTTATTCAAATATCAAAATATACTTATTCAATGTTATTTTGATGTTATAACAGAGCAGGCTTGGAAAGGCTTACACCCTTTTTAATGGTCTTGTAGTGAGAACTTTTCATTACTAGGAATTTAGCTGAAAGTAATTTTGAAGAATTTTGGATGGCCAAAGAATAAATTTAATTAGTTAACATGCCAACCTATGAACAGTGTGCTTTGCGAGCTGATAACAAGCTAAGAAGTGACTGTTTTGCAGATTTCACAGTTGTCTCAGCAGAGCAACTGCAACAGAAAGTGAAGGTTATTTCCGCCACCTTCAGCTATTTTTATGTGAAGCTGCAGCAGTTAAGAACGTGTGCCGTGAAGGTTCTAATCTGCCATCACTATGAAAGGGGTGCACTGATTTTATGCTACAAACTGCATCTTTTGTAGACTATTTACCACCCTTTACAGGTCTGCCAAGCCCACTCTGCAATTGGTTGCCAGGGGCTGCAGATGTTGGAAAAGAGAAATTTCAATGAAAGGACCTGATTCAGCAACCCAAGCAGTCTGCCTCCCCCAGCCAAAGTAATCAGATTGGCAGCTGAATCAAAGGGTACAGTGGGCCCTTTGTTTGGGAGCTCCAGAGGCTAGTAATTGACAGAAGGTCAACAAAGTTTTATGAAGAAAAGAACAGAATATTAGAGGTTATTAGGCTGAAGAGAGAGAATTTGGGAGTTTTATGTTATTGGAAGAAAGTTAGAACCTGAGTAAAAGGTTACAGCCACAGGAAGCAAAGGTTGCATATTGATGTTTAAATCTGAAAATAGTTTCAGCTATAGAAACAAGATTATTGATGAGTGAAAGAAATGTCAGAACAAAAATCTGCAGTTTCCCTAATTGTAGACCTGTGCAGTTTTTAGTGTTGAAGGATTTATTTGTAAGCTTTGGGATATAAACTACAATAGTAGAAGGATGGTTGTTTTCCTCGTAGAATCACAAGACTGGAAAAGATCTTAAGAAGTCCTGCTTCACCTGGCAGAAGAAGGATCTATGAACTGTGCAGTATCATATGAAACAGATGGTTGCCAAATCTGCCACACTGGAAAATTTCATCCACTGAGACTTGTGTGTTTGAAGAATGCTGGTCCTCAGTCCTGGCTAATCTTCTTCAGACCAAGCGTGCATAGTAGTCATTACGTTTCTGATTTTCTTAGTCACATTTTGTAGACTGTCTTCATGGTGCTAGTCATTGTATTTTAGTTTTACTCTCATCCATCTTGAAATGGAATAGAAAAAATTGGAGTCAGCAGTCTAGGGCCTTATTAGCTTTGAGTAGACAGGGAAGATTACTGCTGTTTATGAGTCCTGGTGTGAAGTCTACCTTGTTTGGAAAAGCTTGTGATTGTTGACTTACGTTCGATTCTAATCCGTGTAAGCCAAGTCAACGTTGGCTTCTATTTTAGTTATTACTCATCTCTCTGCTTTATCGTAAATGCTTAAAAATAACCTCTTTGTTCCATTATTTTTCCAGGAATTGAAGTTAAGCTGATAGCTCTATAATTCTGTGGCACTCCTTTTTTTACCCTTTTTAATAAATAATAGGAAATGTTTGTGCAATTTCTCATCTCTTAAGATCTCCTCTGCGTTCTGCAAATAATGAAAGACAGTTATTAACATTGCATGGTATTGCATCAGCCAGCCCTTAACTGCTCTAAATCAATCAGGCTCACGGTGGTTAAAAATACCTGAGTCCTGTTTTTCTCTTTCTGTGCGACACTTAGGCCTTGGCTTGTCCCTGGTATCAGTTATGGCAAACCACTCCTTGTGACCAGATTTTTGATGGAGATTAATGCATTGGTTTGATGTCTGCTTATGGCAGTGAGCATTTTGGAGTCTGTTTATTGCAATTACCTCTCAAGTAATGAATGATCTGTGAAGTCATAACCATTTCAGAGGAAAAAATTCAACTCTTTATGACAAGTGGTGTATGCCCTCTGAGTTGATGCTGTGATCAGTTGGGCAACTTAGTGTTCTAAAGTGTAAAAGGACCTTCCTGTCTCAATAACACTGGATATTTGCCTCTGTATTTTGTTGGTAATTGGTGCCTAAAACAAAGCAGTGGGGCTGCCTGTGTTGTACCTTGTCATTAAGAAGGTCTTCCTCATATTTTCCGGAGAAGGGAAATAAAAAATAAGTAATAATTATTTACATACAAGGGGGGAAAGAATTTTCTATATCACCTGTTTCCTTGTTGCAGTTTTCTATAGTAAGTCAAAGGAACAGAATGCATTTTGTACATCAAAAATATATATTATTATGTTTATTTTAAATACAGGTTTTCTTTTGGAGTGGGATTTTCCATAAATTGGAATGGCTTGCTTTACTGTCTTGAAAAGTTAAAAAATAATTTTTGTGTGGATGAGGAATTTAAAATCATTACTATTTACAGCATTTGCATTTTGCTTGACTGTGTGTTCCCTGAAAAGAGGGGTATTCCTTAATATCTGACAAGTGGCACATCTGGCACATCTATTGTCCCATACTGGCCTTTGGAGTTCAGACCGAGCTCTGGTTTTGTTGAAGTCCTGTCCAAGTCCTGTCTGGTCATGCAATGTGCAAGGACAGGACTCTCATGATCTCTTCTGCCTCACACTCCCACTGCAAATGTAATTTGAAGAAGTGTGTCTTCAGAAATTTGCTGTGATACTCTTTATGCCTGTGGAGAGAACATGTGCTAGTGAAAAGTGTGAGAATAACCACACAGGTGCAATTGAGAGACCTATGTCTTGGTTCTGATGGGAGCAAAAAAAGGAATGCTGAAGTAAAAGTGTGAGAAGAGATCTAGGTACATAGTATTACTCTCTGCTGGGTATTTACCCAGCTTCCACTAATTTTTAACTTGGGATTTCCATGCCCACATTGGATTTCTGTGACATAAGTTAGGTCTCAGTGCACTTGCCCAGTCTCACCTGTAGCTCATGTGAACACTGCACTGTGTCCAACTAATCTCCTCTGAGAAAACTTTAGCTTGTTTTGTTTTGAAATTGATTGTTGCTATTTTTTCTAACACAGTTTGACCGAATAGGCCTGTCATGCATTCGCCATTTCACACTGAATCAAACAAATCAACAAAGCTTTTGTACAGTTAGAAGTCAGGTGCTAAATCTGCACCATGCCTGCAGGGGTATGAAGACACACTCTGGCGGTATTTCCAATGGCAAACTTGGCAATCTCCAGCTTGACCACCCATCTCCACTTCTCCCTCCAGTCTGCAGATGAATACTATCTGTGGTTTCCATTGGCCAGTGCTAGGAGTGGCAGAAGATGCAGGATGTCTGCCCAAGCCTCAGCCGTTCTAAATTGAAAGAGTGTGTTACCAAGATGCAAGGGTACAACACCACCTGCACCATTATTCCAGCTGGGGTGTCTGGGAATGAGCATGCAGATCAAGTGGAATCTGTACTGTTGCCAAGCAAAGGAGCTTGAGCAATGTGAGATGAAGGGAGAGATGAAGTGGTGGCAAGGTGGCAGTGCCACAACAAAAGAAATGCTTTCAGACCCAGCCTGTTTTAGGGAATGTCTCTGATTTTTGTGTTTTACCTGGTAAATTAAAAGGCAACTTAGCAAAATCTGTTCTCAAATAATAGGTGAAAGCATCAACAAGAAAAAAAGGAGTCTTAATTATTTTCTTCTTTCATAATATACTGTAAGATAGGGTTGAGGTTACTTGTGTTTCTTCAGTGTGACTTGCAGTCAGAGAACTGTTGTAGGGTTAGCTTGAAGAAAGGGTAATTGGGACAAAAGGAAAAGGGAGAGCCTTTTCCCAAGCTTCATTTCACCCAAAACAATACCCTGGACACCCCTAACAGATCTACAATAAACCCAAGATCTTTCACTTTAGATCTTGGTGACCTTAGATTTATATGTCTTGGTGATATACTAGGGATGCAAGGCATTTGGATGATTGACTATAAATTAGAAAATATAAAAAAATAGGGGGTGTCATTTTAGAAGTTGTTTTAGATAAAGCACATCTACACCTTTTTTCTGTGTTAGAAGTTCAGTTCTGTTCCTTACCTAATATTTTGGAAGAGAGAGCAAACAGGTCAGATCCTGATTTATAATGTTTGGAGTTTTGCAAGACCTGCAAATGCAAAAGAAATTGAAAGTATTGTCTGCAGTCTGCTAGCTTGTTCTGATATGTTAGGCACAAAAAAGGAGGGCATACAAGTCTATCCATTTCCTCACACTTTGAAATCCTTGGATAACCATTATATTTTCATTTCTGAGGATATGTTTTAGGGATGAGGCTCAGAATAGGATAAGAAAGTCAGCAGCAATGATGAGTCTGACTTCTGGAGATAAAATCTGAATTACCACAATGTAAATTTAATAGCAAATTTATGCCATTTTGTAACTGAGACTGTCAGTAAAACTGAGGGACTGCTTAATTTGCTAAGCCAGCATTGTTTCCAGGAAATGTTCTCATTCTTTGTAAAAATGTGTGAATTTTATTCTGGCAAGAACTGGAAAGTAGTTTCTAATGCTGTTTATTTTGCCAAACACAAAGTGATCCACAAATTATTGTAGAGTTTTCTAATCTCCAATGGATGAATCTTGGCCTCGTTGATATGTGTTTCCTGTGTGCTGTTTCCTGTGAGCTACTCTGGAAGCAGAATGTGGACTGAGTTTGCTGAATTCACTGTTACAATGGTGTTTAACAGAAAGATTAACTCAACACCTCAATTCAACAAAAATTTTTTGCTTTGTAGGTGAAATGGAAATTCCAGATTCAAATGACCCCTTAGGTCATGTGGATGGACTTGAGAGACCAATTCCAACACCTAAAGGTAAAATGAATTGTTATTTCTTTTTCGTTACTTAAGTATAATAATGCTTCAGAAAGGACCAGCAGAATCCTGTTACTGTGTGTTGCCTATATTTGTCAGTTAATACAAGTCTGTAAGGAAGGCAACCCTGTGTGACTTAATGCTTCTGATTCCAAGCTGGGATAGCAAGGTTAAAGGAGTCTATAAAAATTAATTTTTAAGCATGTTGAGTACCTGCACGTGAGGGGTTAGATGTTTGACCAAACATAGAGAGCTGTTACTATCTTCCCCAGCATATTTTATTTCACATTGCTGCCACGAAATTGATTTAATTTTCTACAGTGCCACACTTGGCATCTCTAGTAAATCTTAAGTATTGGTAACTTTAGTTTGAGGTAGCTAAATCTATCCCATACAACACAAGAATACTTACTTTTCAAGTAGCTCTGAGCATTAGTGCTTTATTTTTTTAAACTGATTGTAGTGTCAGAATTTCTAGTAATATATTAATTAGCATATGTTTTAGGATACTTCATCTCTTAAAACTATAGATCCAAATGCTATTCTTGGACCTGAAGAGGCAAATATACTGCCAATAATGCTTCCAATCGCAATTTGGTACAACTTTCTAAAGCAGGATATTTTCAGTATTGTACCCGAAGAACCATATTTTCTCACTTGTAGTACTGTTTTTTTTCTTTTTATGGATGAACTGCTGTAGTAATGTCAACTCTTATGCTAAGGGAAAGTGTCATATAATCATGTCTGCATTATTAAATGAGCACATGTTGATGTCTACAGAGCTCTGTGGTGTTGGCCAGGTATTCTTGGAGTTTCTCTTTCAGAGGAACATGAATTTTGAGGGTACTTTGGAATATTGCCTCTCTTCTCATAGATTTCCAATGTCATCTAATCCTTATTATCGTCCTCCTGAATATTAGTTAGATTTCCTACCCTGACTCTGCATATTGGAAGGTTTTTTACAGAATCTTCCGTTAATTTTTTTCCGTAAGTCATTAAAAAAGGATGTGTTTATGTTTTCATGTGTGTAACCACCTTGCTACTGATTAGTTGGTGTGACACTAAGTCACTCCGATTTGGGAAGATGCCCTGGTATACTCCATTTCTCAACTCTTTGCCACTTTCTGAAATGGCTGAAATATCTTAGAAGTTTAAAATTTGACATCAATTATGGGAATAAATTTCAGTAATAGCCATTTCTGTCAGTAGCACTCCATACTACCAGTTGTTTTATTCACACTGAAGTACACACTACTTTTGATGAAAAGGGGCCATTTAACTGCATCTGATAGGCTTGTTTGTTTGGGAAGTTGGTCCCACTTTTCTCTGTTGTTATGTCTGAGCTTTTAAGGCTATGGACAAAAAAGATTTTTTTTTCATGTGACAATGCTTGGTTAAATTCTTGCTGAGAAAGGAGTTCCAGTTATTTCCTTCCTTGCAGAGCCACAGGCAATACCTGTCTGAGGAAGTAATTAATCACATCTCAAACATTTCTACATCATAAGAATTGTGTATTTCCTTCAGGAAAAAAAAAGGGGGAAAAAAGAGCCACATGTTCTTAAATGATTCGCTGGTACAGAATCAGTTGTTAGTTTCCAGCATGCCTGGTTTGGAAATGGTCTCATTTTGCTCCCCCTTTTTTTTTAATGCAGGTACAAAATTCTGCATACAAGCAAAGATAGTTGGAATGTTAGCCCATGTGTTTCTGTGTCATAGTAAGGTAGCAGCTTTTGTTACAAAAAAGTTCTACTTCAAACTTTGAGCATACTGTTGAGACCATTAGAACCAGCCCTTCAGCCCTTGGACTACATCAACCTTTAAAAAAAATTTAAAAATTTTTCTTATTTCAAAATAGTTCCAAAACAGGCATGCAGATAACAGGCTTTAATAACACCCAAATTAAAAGCCTCTTTAAAAGTACCAAGCATATTAGTCATCCTCTTCTCTAGAATCTTCCCGAAGTCCTAAAACTGAGTCTGTCTCCAAAGACATAACCAGGTTAAGCAAGGTATTATTATTAATGTGCATTAAAAAAAAAAAGTTGCAGGTGTCTTCCTACAAGTGAAGTTAGCCTTCTGATAGTTGATGAGAAAGGACCATGGCTTGTCTAGGGCTTTGAGGAGAATTTGTCTTCCCCTGTTTCCTTTAAATGAACACTGAATGACTAAAAAAGCATTGTCTCTGAGCAACATTTCACTGAAAACCAGAGCAGAGTAGCAAGAGTTTGCTGTAGAAGAACTTAGGTCTGCTTCAGAGTAAAAATAAAACATTTGAGCATAATTCTCTTCTCAGTTCAGTCAGTCTTTGCAAAGGTTGCATTTTCCTCAATCTTACTTTCAAGTAAGCCTCACTTGGTGTCTTTCTCTTTTGCACAAACACTCTAACATACTCTCAGTGGATCCTAAAAACCCACTGATTTCAGAGGAGAGGACAATGTGCACATTGTGAAAGTATTTCGAGGGTAATTCTTCATTCCTGGATTGGCAGTTGTTCATTCCTTTTTCCTAAGGATATTTCAAGAACGTGTGAACCAAATTAACTTATTTTATGCCTTTCTGGCTAGATTTTTGTACATTGACATTGAAAAACAGGACGAAAGATGGGATTCAAATTGGGTTAAATTAAACTGTAAAGGTATCAGTTCATCTGGAAATATTATGTGGCAGTATATAACAGGTAGTTTTGTTAACTACTCATGTGTGTTTTGGGAGTCCTGACAACATCCCTTCCATTTCCTAACCTGTCTCTAATATAACTGTAGATCACTCATCCTCATATTTGACTAAATAAAATGGAGGGTGAAGAACTGGGGTGACTATTTTTTATTTAGGAAAATGTTCCGTGCAAAAAATCGTGAGTCTTAGGCTTTCATCTACCCTCCTTGTTAGGATGGTGTTTCTCAGTGTGTTTCGACTTTTGATTTACATGTAGAAGAAATCACTTCACTGGACTCCCACCACCTGCCAAGATGTTGTGGTGTCATTCATGTCCCCTAAACTCGTACTTGGAGCAGTGTTGTTATACACACCTCTAAAAAGACATTATTTGAATTTCAGCAGCTTTCACGTACATTTTCTCTTATTATAGTCTTCAGTTTTTTTATAAGCCTAGGATACTCTGCAACCTTTTTGTATTCTTTAGTCATTGCACGTCAACTTTGTGAACACTTTAAACTTAGTACTGTGTTTATAACACAGTAAGTTTTGGAACAATGTTGTCTTCCTCAGCATTCCATAAGCTAAAGTATGCATCCTAGGTGAAAAATTATATTTTATTATGGGAAAATGTGACTTTGCTTCTAGTGGAAGTACCATTAGTTTAATTATTCAAAATATTTTCCCAAAAATCTTTTGTATTGGATATAAGTTTATATTAATGTTAAAGTGCCAGTGCAGAAAGTTGACATTTGAAAGATTTGTGGTGAGAAAGATCATGCTCTTTTATTTATATCTTAAAAAAAAGAGACAAAAATGAGAAAAAAGTGGGAAAGCATTAAAAAAAGAAAAAACAAGATGGTTTGGAGGAAAAAAAAATCCCACATTGTTTTTAACACAAATCATAATATACATATTTTTATAGGGGTTTTGGACATTGGAAAAGTTTAGTCCATGAATCTGAAAATGGTCTAAATTTTATGCAGTTATGCGGGGGGGGGGAAAGTATTTGCCTGTTTTTAGAAATAGCTGATTTTAAATTCTGAATATCTCAAGCATAAAGTCTTGTAAGTTGTGATGTGTTCTGTAATATCAAACTGATGACTTTATGACGACAAATGGCTTCTTTGACCATTGGATGAAGTTATTTAAATAATTATATCTGTCTTACAGAGAAATAAATATTCTAAAAAGTAATAAAACATATATGCAATTGTTACTAGGTGGTCTGAAAGGTTTCTTGTGTCTTCAGGTATCCAGCAATTCATGACTCACATATTCCTTTCTTTTTCTCAAAAACTGGATATTCAATGTTTGTTTCCCTTGTGCAGGGCAGAAAGGTGGATCAACTTGGATAGGATCCAAAATGGATGATTATGTCATAGTGTCACTGTCTCAGGAATACAGAAAGATGTGAATCTCAGTGTAGCATCATAGATACTGTCACTTAGGCCATGTGTGAATTGGGAAGTCATTCATTGCTCTGTTTTTGGCATTTGGAAAAGGGCAATGGGTAAAGGGTAAGGGTAATGGTATCATTCCATCTCATGAGACTTCAGTATTCATAAATGATTTAGAAATCATCAGATAAAATGAGTTACAAATTTTTATGACATACTATTCATGGTTGCCATCTTGAAGCTTGTTTTAAAATTATGAATGCATAATTATTTTTAAAATCACAGAAGGATAAAAGAGTAAAAGCAATAAAAAAATAAACAGAAACTAAAACTTGAATTGAAAACAATTTACTTGACCTAAAGTAACTAAGGAGGTTTAAAACTTTTTTTTAGAATGAACTTCAAAATCACAGCAAAGATCTTAAAAGAACAAAAGCAGAGCAATCATTTTGTATTATATTTATGCCAAGAATAACACATATGGTTTGAGCCAATAACTTGGACATGTAAGTGCCAGAATAATGTAAATAAAACTAAGAAATATAATATGCATGTGAGGTCTTAGTGATAGTTGCACCCTTTAGCTTTTTAGTTTAGTATCTATTCTTGTGCATATCTTGACAATGATTTGACACACGCTGGAAAAGTTTATTTTTATATTCTTGCCAAAGCATGAATAATAGACCTGTCATCTTAGTGTTGATTTGCTGTGGGATTCTGTTTGATATATTTATATCAAATTTATTCCATTTAAAAGTATGAAGTTCTGGCAACCTAACAAAGGTTTTTCAAAATATGAAAGAGTTTTGCTGAAATTCATGTCAATCATTTCCCTAAGCTATGTTATTCATAGAGTACATAGAATATGATAGCATAACATAATATATAGATTAAGTTGCATTATCCTCTCATAGCTTTTTGACAGAATAGTTTTTAATCTGTTCAAGCAAAATAAATACTAGTATTGGTTGTAGACTATGTTAGAAATCATAATAAAAGAGAAATTTAATTTACAGCATTGTTGCCTACAGCAAATGCAGAAATATCCATCACACAGATTTTCCTTTTGAAATACTTAAATCATGCCAAAGACCACTGAAGGCAAAGGAAGCATTTTCCTTCATTTCAATGACCCTTGGAAACAAGCCAGAGTATAAAAACCAGTATATAACAATATTATTTGTGCAACACAGGAAAATTCTGGACATTACACTTGTATTTAAAAGAACAATTCTATTTGTTGTCCATTCCCAAACAAAATATTATTCTTTATAGTATGAATTTTACAATAAGACATTTGGCAACATGTAACAGGCACAAAATATTTTACAGAGAGTATTTATTCTCTGTCTCAAAATTATGTTACTGTTAAAACAGATAAACTTTTCTGTTCTAGTTTTAAAGAATTCTACTTGACTGATGCTTTAAACAAAATACAGGACACAAGTTAATTACAAGTTCTAACATTTTCACATTTCATTTTTCTTCATACCTGTCCAAATTAAGATTTACTAGGACAGAAGGAGATCTACATTAGAAGAAAATCGCTTTGCACATTGTTGAGGTCCTAATTTATCCTGGGAAAATTTGTTTTTTCTCCAGACCATTGCATCAAACTGGCATCTACACTGTGTTTGTGGTGTGATGTACATTACAAAAAAAGTAACTGCTGATTATCACCACAGAAATTAAATAAAGAAAACATTCTTTAGAACATGGTTGGTTAAATTTTCCACTTTGTTTGAAGGAATTGCAATTATGGGTTATCTAAAGTGGACACCAAATAACAGAGCAGCTCAACAAATGGCTGCCCGCTCTGTCATACAAATACTTCAGAATCAGTGAATATATAAACATCACTTCTCACGGAGGAAATGAAACGAGCAAACAGAGAGCGTGCAGTTCAGAGTGAACAGAGGCAGAGGATAGGCTGTGAGCTGCCCTGCTGCTCCTAGGCTGCTCTGGAGAGCTTTGGAAAATACAAATGCTTCAAAATTCATTAGGTTAAAATATTTATTACTTGGTTTGTAATAGCAAGGTAATACAAAACTCTACAGAAAATACCTGTGAAATTGGCAGGAATGATGATGAACTAAAGCTGAATTCTGACCTGCAGGAAATAGATGCAGTTACACAGACTCCAGGGGAAGTCTGTCTAATTGCACTGGGTCTGAACTAATCCATAAATCTTTGACATTGTTTTTTGTGGTAATAATTTTGTTCTAGTTATTATTAGGATCAGACTCATAGATTCATCTGAAATATTTTGGATGGCTTAAAAGATATGGATTTAATTACTTCCTGCAGTAACTCTGTTTTAATTAGTAAAGCAGGAAGACTTAACATGGATTTAATCCTGAGTTTGTAAGTCCTAATAAGTAAATTTACTATCTGTTTTCATCCAAATTTATTTGACTGTAATATCCAGTGTACCCCCAAAAGAAACTTCACCCAGCTGATTTTAAATCAGAAAAAGTGAAATAGTGGTAAGTGTTTGAGCAAGCTATAAGCTGACCAATGTCAGGAAAGCTGACTGATAGCACAAGAACTATGTAGACCATCCAATGCTTGCTTGTGAAGAGTAAAAAGTATATTGAAGAGCCAGACAAACCACGATCCCTGTCTGTCATCTTACAGTGAATTGGTCTCACCTTTTAGACAGATTTTCTCTGCTTCTTTCATTTATTGGGTATCAGAAGCCAGATGAATTATGTCTGTGCTGGAAGTGGCCAAGCTTCTTTGCTAAAAAAGGGCTTAAATAGTCTATTTTGCAAAAAAAGGGCTTAAATATTTTTTGGCTATTTTGCCTCCCTTGTATGGGCACGTTCAGCCTGTCCCCACTATTGCTGAATCACAGACCCATAAATCTACAGAACATCCCAGACTGAGAGGCACCTCAAAAGATCATCCAATCCAAGGTTTTTGGGGAAAGAAAGCCATTAGACAAAATGGTCTAATACACTGTGCAATCATGTCTTGAAAACCTCTAGTGACGAGACTCCACATTTTTGGGCAGTTCATTTGCCAGTGAATGATTGTTCTCACTGCAAAAAGTGTCTTTATTCTATTGAAATGAAACATTTTCTGGCTACTTTCACCTATTGCCTTTTGTCTTCTCTGTGTAGCTCCTTGTGACAAGTGTCTCCATTCCCTTTGTAGGTGCCTTTTAAGTACTGAAAAACTGTGATGATGCCTCCCCAAGGGTTCTCTTCTCCAGGGAGAAGGGACTTAACTACTTCGAGTCTTCCCTCACAGGACAGGTTCACCAGCCCTTTGATGATTTGGTAGCCCTCTTTTGGACACTCTCTTGTCTTTCTGTGTCATTTCTGGACTTTGGGCACCTAAACTGGACACAATACTCCAGGTGTGGCCTGACAGGCACTGAGCAGATAGGGATTGTTGTATCACTATCTCTGCTAGGTAATTCCCCTGTGGATGCAGCCCAGGATCTCATGGTTCTAGTGAGCATAAACTATATACAGATTATGAAAAAGTGGTGAAATAACAAGCTAATAGTTAAATAGCCATAGAAAATACTTTTCTAACTGGTGGTAGGACAGATCATGGTTTTTTTTCAGGCTTCTAGAAATGCCTACGTATGTAAAATATTGTCTTAAATAGAAGTTTTAATCAATGGCTTCAGTTTCCTGTATCAAGAAGGTAGTTTACTGGTATTCTGTTCCCTGACAAAATGTCGTCATAGTATTTTAACTTTTTCCTCTATGAAATGTAACTGGAAATAATAAAAAATGAAATTTTGGTGGTGTTACATTGCTGAAAGCATTAATATAGTTTTTCTCTCTTTTATATGAAATATTTGAAAATAAATATTGTTTGTGTTCTGTCAAAATGTTTTGAAGTATTTTTGAAGTATTTTCTTGAAGTTTTAAATTTAAAATAGGGAAAACTAATATAAAATTACATGAAGAATAATTTATTATCTTATGACCAAGAAAGGATACAATAATTTTCCTGAAACTTTCAATATAATGTGGAGTTATATATACTTGGATTTATTTCATTTGCTATTTAGTAACAAACTAAATTCACACTTGCCTACATTGTATTTTCCTATTATTCATTAAACCAGGAAAGGCCAATGGTAATACACAGGAAAATCCAGTTTTCCAGCAAAATCTGGCTTTGCACAATTTATTATATTCTGCTGTTTCTACTGCTCCCTTCTCCAGTGCTATACTTAGCCATTACAGAGGAACTGATTTTCATGGTCCTGTCCTGCTCTGACATAGATCAAAGCAGATAATCAGTTTTCTTAAGGTATTTCAGCAACTAGACTATGTTCACCATTTCTTTACTGACGTTATATTCCTGCACAGTAATATGCTATCTCTTAATTTAAAAATTGCAAAATAATCTGACTGTTAGGAAATGTCCACACGTGGGCATCCATCAGAGTTAGGTGATATTTGGATCCAACTTACATGAAAACATAATGTAATTTGAATTTCTGGTGCTTTATGTCTAAATGGTCTAAACTCAAAAACAAACCTGTGAGCATGACAGATACTTTTCTTACCTGTTTTGCAGGGTAATGTAGCAGCATTATGGTTTCAGCGGAATTACATGTTGTCAAGCTTTCAGTGTGTGGTGTGTGTCAGCTGCAGGACTCCTAATACCAAATTAAATTTATAAATAGTAACCTACAAAAGATTTGATTGTCAGGTTTTGACAGTGTTCTTCCATCAGTTCTTTCTTTTTTTGTCATCCCTAGAGATCACCAATACAGCCTTCTTGACAAGCCCTTTGCTTTCAACAAACCAAAAATTAGGGCTTGTAATTTTCACTTACAAAATAACTACAAAATGTTATTACGCAATATCCATACAGACCGTTCATTGACCATATTTTTTGACCTAATTAAAAAAATTACAGTCTATAATCAGCTTAAAGGTCCCCTCTGTATCACAGGTTGCTTCTGCAATTGAGACATTATTTCTTCAAATTGAATGTGAGACATATAATCTTTAAAATTTCTTATAAGCCTGTCCAAATCAGACTAATTTTAAGATTTTGTTGAGCAACTGACAAGTCAAACTAATATCTAAAAGTAACTCTTGCAGTTGCAGTTGTTTTTGAGACAAATTTATGATCATGTATGATTAAGTGGTAAAATTACAATGATATTCCAATATGGCTACAACTGGGATTATTATTTTATGGAATAAGGGTGTATTTTATTGTTAGAACAGAACAGCATTAGATGTATGTTAGGTTGTTAGTATTTCAGCATGTCAGACGTAGAAAAAGTCACTACTGCTTCAAATAGGTGCCAAATATGCAGTTAGGAGTGTAATGTTATCAATTCATGCTTGACCTTCTAATCTGCATACCCACCTGCCCATAAACACGAAGTCAACAATGGAACACAGGTTGGAGTGTGATGCTATGGTGTCCTTAGAGCAGCGAATTGCATTTTTTTGAGTATGCACTTGAAAGAAAACTGAAATTGTTTCCAAGGTTCTCTCTTAGAAAGGTGCCTTTGAGCAGGCTTTTACCACAACCCAAGTGAAGTTTGATCTTTTATGATTTTTTGTCCTCCTAGGTTACTTCCTGACCTTCTTGGAACCAGTAAACAATATCACTGTGGTCCAAGGGCAAACAGCAATCCTCCACTGCAAGGTAGCAGGAAATCCATCTCCGAATGTCAGATGGCTAAAAAATGATGCTCCAGTGGTTCAGGAGCCAAGACGGATCATCATCAGAAAAACAGATTATGGTTCACGTCTGAGAATCCAGGATCTGGATACCACAGACACAGGATACTACCAGTGCGTGGCTTCAAATGGCATGAAGACAATAACTGCAACAGGAGTTTTGTTTGTCAGGCTTGGTGAGTTCCTGGCTTTTATAACTACTCAGACTGCTTTATAGACTAGGTATTAGTTTTTAAACATAGTATAATGAGAAATGAATTTCATGTTTTAAGAAAAATTCTCAACACAAAAGAAAATAAAGTCAGTGCCTGGGGCTTCTCTCCCGGCACAGAACTTCTCAGTTGAACTTGATACCCCTTAACTGGTAATAAAAGAAAGTAAATACAGATGTTGAGTTCTGTAAATACACAGTGAAGAAAAAAAATTAAAGAAGTGCCAGTATAAAAGTACAAAAAGGTAACATTTCATTGCCTGGAGTTTTCACTCTACTGCTGAACTCAGTCTGTGAAAAAACCCAAAAATTGAAGGGAAGAATGAGAAGCAGTTTTCTGTGTGACGTTCATAGTTCTGGGCCCATCCTTGGGAATATCAATTCTGTGCTTCTACATGAAGCCTGGCCTCAAATTCTGTCCTTTGACATGTGAAGGTACACCACACCTTTCTACAAGTGCTTTTATTGTATTTTAGAGATTTAGTCATCCAATCTAGAAGCCTACCTTTTATTTAGTTTGCTTCTGGAACAATGGGAAAAAAAATGTAGGTGCATTTTTCTAGATTTTTTTCTAATTTTGTAATGTAAATAATTAATTCCACAGTTTAGTTTGTAGTGATTGGGTATTGAAGTGAAATGCTGGGTCGTTAACCTTGTTCCTACTGTGACAAAAGTTGGGCATCCCCTTGCCACGTCAAAAATTCTGATAGTAAGGCTCAGGTGAGGCTTATTAAAAGGTTAGTGATATGTCAGGGTAACACCTTGTCTAACTGCCTGTATTTTTATGGTGGAAGATAGTATGTTAAAAAAATGAAGTCCATTCTGCTGGAGCAGACAGTAGATTCATGTGATTTTTATTTGTGGCTTTGAAAATAACAATATATAATTATGTTCAGGAATGCAGAGGGTTTTGTTTGAATCTTGAGACAAATCTTGCTTAAAGAGACAATTTCGGCTAGATTGCTATTGACTTTTTTTATGATGTTGTCCTTGAGATAAACTTGTCAGCAATACTTGTTTGTTTTACGTTTGCAGGTCCAACAAACAGTCCAAATCACAATCTTCAGTAAGTACTCTTTGGAAAATTACTTAATGTACTCTGACTACTTTTGTTCTATCAGAATTTAGTTCATACACTCAATAAACACTGCCTGCAACCACAGTGTTCTTGCTAAATATATCTAATTTGATCAAAAAGCCACAGAATGGATGCAGCTTTTTCAGATAGAGGTAGCATTGTGTTACGGTGGGTTTTGATTTGATTGATTATTCTTGAGTAACTACTGCTTGCTCATTTGATATTTTGAACAAGCAAATTACCAGAAAGTCACATTGGAACAGCAGTGGTTTACAGGGCAAGTATGGGCTTGAAGAATGGTTAAAAATGAATGCATAAAATGCTTAGGTTGCTGTGGGTGCAAATTTACCCGTGTTATATAACTTGAAAAGTCAGGTAAAACAAGATTAGAATACTGTTGCTGAGTAGCTAGGCAAAACCTCTGTTTGTTAGTTTCATTTTAACTTCAGTTGTGATTTGATGATTTTTGTTAGATGCCTGGGCTGTCTTGCTGATCCATTCATAAGAATGAATGGGGAATCATAGAATGGTTTGGATTGGAAGGGACCTTAAAAATCACGCAGCTCCAACCCCCCTGCCATGGGTAGGGACAACTTCCACTATATCAGGTTGTGCAAAGTCCCATCCAGCCTGGCCTTGAACACTTACAGGAGTGAAGTATCCACAGCTTCTCAGGGCAGCCTGTTCCAGCTCTTCACCACCCTCTGAGTAAAGAATTTATTTTTAACATCTGGTCTAAACCAGCGCTTTTCCAGTTTAAATCCACTGCCCCTTGCCCTTCACTATCTACCAGTATAAAAAGTCCACTTCCTTCCTTTTTATGAGAACCCTTTAAGGCTGCAGTGGCATCTCCCCAAAACCCTCTCTTTCTCCAGGCTTAAGAACCACAGCACCCTCAGTCTGTCTTCACAGAAGAGGTGCTCCAGCCCTCTGATCATTTTCATGGCCTCGTGTGCACCCATTGTAAGAGCTCCACATCCTTCTTGTGCTGAGGACCCCACAGCTGGACCCAGGACTCCAGGTGGGGTCTCATGAGGACCATGTAGAGTGGTAGAATCCCCCTCTCTTGCCCTGCTGGCCCTGCTGCTTTTGGTGCAGCCTAGGACACAATTGTCCTTCTGGGCTGAGAGGTCCCACTGTTGGGTCATGTCCAGCTTTTCATCCACAAGAACCCCTGAGTCGTTTTTCAAAGGGCTGTTCTCAACGACTTGAACTCCTAGTCTGTGCTCATGTCTGGGATTTCCCCAACCCTGGTGCAGCACTTGGCATTTGGACTTGTAGAACTTCATCAGGTTCATTGTGGACCCATTTTTCGAGTTTGTCCTGGTCCCTCTGTTGTGCCAATGACACAGCTCAACTTCGTGTCATTTTCAGACTTGCTGAGGGTGCACTTGGCCTCACTGTCTGGTCACTGATGAAGATTTTGAAGAGCACTGGTCCTGAGAGAAAGCCGTGAGGGGGCACCACTCATCACTGGCCTCCACCTCGACACAAAACCTTGGACCATAACCTTCTGGCTTCATCCCTCCATTCAGTTCCCTCTCCACTGAATAGCCTATCAAATCCATGTCTCTCCAATTTGCAGATAAGGATGTTACATGAGATGGTATCAAGGCCTACAGAAGTCTGGCTAGATGATGGCTGTTTGTCTTCTCTTATTGACCATTGCTGTCACTCATCATAGAAGGCCACTCAATTGGTCAATTTGCAATTGGTCAAAAGGCACAATTAGCCCTTAGTAAAGCTGTGCTGGCTGTCTTGGGTCACTTCATTGTCTCTTATGTGCCATGGCTTATCTTCTAGGAGGATCTGCTCTGTGATCTTCCCAGGCACGGAGGGGAGGCTCACCAGTCTGTGATTCCTCAGATCTTCCTTTCTTTATCATCTTTTTAAAAACGGGAGTGATGTTTCCTTTTTCCAGTCACCAGGGAGTTCACCTGACTGCCTTGGCTTTTCAACTATGAATGTCTTGGCAAGAGCATCAGTCAGCTCCCTACATCCCTCAGGACCCTGGGGTGTATCTCATCAGGTCCCATAGTCTTGTGGCTGTTCAGCTTCATCAAGTGATCCCAAACCTGCTCTTCACTCATAGTGGGAGGGTCTTCAATCCCCCATACCCACACAGAGAATCAAGGACTTGAGGCAAGTGGGAAGGGTGATTGCGAGTGAAGACTGAGGCAAAGAAGTCATTGAATACCTCATGTTTCTCCATATCAGTCACCACCAGTTCATCCTTCTTGCTTATCATGATAAGCAAGGGTACATTCTCCTTGGCTTTTCTTTTCTGGGCTATGTCAGACCAAGAAACCTAGGAACCAAGTTTTACATTGATTCACTTTACTTACTCACACTGTAAATAGTTCACTGATCACGTATAGAGCAGGTAATTAAATTTATTTCTTTTGGATTCCCTAGTATTTTCCAAATGCTTCTCCTGTACTGAGAATGAACTTGTTAATATTTCACAAATATCAACATAAAGAAAACATTTCAACTGATGTAGTGAACAAAAATCACTGTGTATATGATGTGTAGTTCTTAATTATATGCCCTCCTTCAAGTGGAAGTAAATTAGGGTTCTCAAGACATTTTTCCTACTGGCTTTTCCTAGGTTTTTAATACTTTGCTAGGCAACCTTTGCTGGTTTGAAACTCTTAAGTTAAAATAAAGAAAGAAATAACTAAAAAAAAAATTCCTGTCATTTTGCTTATGACACTTCACAATGGATCTTGTACCATTGGTATTGGAAGCAGTAGTGTGCCATCATTTTTCTGGACCTGCCATTAAAAGGTGAAGACTACACTGCTGGTAGATCACTTTATTTTTTATATCGACTAGATTGAAGAGAAACCTGAAACTTCAGGAAAAATGAGGTAAGGTCAAAGGTCTACTGAGAAGTCATGAGGGTCTTATCATAGGAGGCCCAGGAGCATTTCAGGGATTAGAGATCTTTCCCTCATTGCATGCTTATTTCTGTTTCATTTTTTTTCAAAATCAGTCCTTCAAATAATATGCCATATGTTAGTGGAATAATGATTTTATTTTCAGAAACTGATCATGATTTTCTAAAAGCTGAGTATTTTGTTTAAAATTGTGCAGGTCATTTTGTAAGCCAGAAAAAAGGAAAGGTGGAAAAAGGCTAAACAGTACCTAAGTGCTTGGAAAGAGCTCTCATGGAACAAAGGACTCTTTCCAATTTTTTGTGTGCACAGTGCAGCCTCACACTGGGCCATGCAAGAGCTGTTGCTGCTGGTATTAGTGCTTCAAAAAAGACATGCTTCAGTGAAAACCTGAAACATAAAACCATTGCAACTTGGTTTAAAACTATACCTAATGAATATAAAGGGATAAGAAACATTACCTGTGTAGATACCATCTAGCAAGGTATTTTTATGCAGCCTGTGCTGTGGATTTCTAGAATTTATCTGCAATTAAAGATTGCCAGAGAGAAAATGTGTGCTATGCAGTCAGACTTGCCAGTTCAAAAAAGTGCCCTGATCTTCAGATAATGAAGCGGAGACGTTTTCATAAAAATATAAATGTAAAAACTTTCAACCAAATACCTAGTCTTAAATTGCTGTGGATTATTTGGAGATGTTTTTATTTTCTGTTAAGATCCATATGTGTAAAAATTTCTAGGGATTTTTCTGTAGAAATGGAGCATTACAATCTATCTGAATTATTTATCAAAAGTATTAAGATATTGAAAATAGTAATAGATAATATAAATTAATTTACAAAGGAAGTAAAACACAGTCAAAAAACAGTCTCTGGTTAGCTTTGCTGTCCAGAGAACTGTGCTGCTAAAGGGGTGTTTTACAAGAGTATGACCCAGCAATCCCTTCTCTCACTGCATTATACTTTTACCTCTTGCATCATTAGTATTGCCTCTCCAAAGAGAGACATCCTATCTGTTCAGAAAGATACAAGTGTGTGAAAATAAAATAAATGTTAGCGAATACTAGAGAATGGGGTTTTTACCATAATTTAAAACAACGAAATGGGCATTAATATCTTGGAGTCTAAGAGTATAAGGGCAGAAGCAGCTGTCTTTCCTTGTAGAAGTGTTGCTCTTAAAAGATAATGTAATTCTAAAAGATGTCATGTTCGCTAGTCTAATATATTTTTCTTTTGAATGGAATGATTAGATTAAATTTTACCCATTGGGCAAATTCCTGTTTTGAAGCAGTTTAACTGTAATAGTGCCACCTTGAAGGGAGCTTGGGATGGAAGATATCTAATAGTCAAATATTGAGTTTGTTGGCTTTTAAGGGCTTCTGGAAAATCTGATCAGGCCTTTTTGGAAGGGGGGAAGGCACCACAGAAAACAGGCAGAAAGAAGTGACCTTAAGCTCAGTCCTTGCCAAGTGTTTGTGAAACTGCATCTGTGTCAGTGCTGCACTGTTCCCTACATGACCTTTCTGCAATCTGCTCAGGAGATGAGCATTTCCTTCCAGAGCCCTGTGCCGGGGAACTGGGCTTTCCAAGAAACTTTGAGTTTATTGCACTCTGACTAAGGTCAGTTATGGGTTTGCAGCCTTTGATGCCTGTATGTTGGACACTTAGAAGGACAAATAGGTGGGAAGAAACACTGCCACCAAGTAAAAATCATCATTACTTTGTGGTAGTATTTTTTAGGTACTTATTATTCAAAATAATTGTGTGTTCTCATACCTGATTTTCAAGTAATTTGGGACAACAGTAAATTTTTTAATATCCAGCCCACTGAAGAAAAGTGGTGAAGCAGTTGTAGTGGGGAAAAAGCCAGTTCTTTCAAACAGTGGAAAACAGAATGTCTAAAAACTAGTAATGTTTTTACTGTCTGTGTTAAACCTCCAGTGAGGAACCCTGAGGCTGGTTCCTGGGTGATTTATTCTCCATGGTCTGTGTATTCCAAAACACACATTTTCTGTGACCTCAAAGGGAATTTTCTGCATGATGTGAGGGTCACTCATATATCTTTATGATGGAAACAAGTGCATTTTCATCATGTGATGAATCTCCACTTAATTACAAGATGGAAGAGAGAATACAAGGTCTTGGAAATGAAGGTGGAAAGAGTACTTCCCCCTCAGGCCACTTCCCTTCCCTTCCCCTGACTGGTGTCTTTCACATAAAAGACGGTAGCTGAGGGGAAAAGTAATTTTGTAAACTGAATCTGTCTGGCAAAACAAAGGTATCTAATACACACTAAAAAGAAAGAATGCTTTCCTTACCATCAAATAGCAGCAGCGCTTGTATCTTCCTCCTTTCTACAGGTGGTATGGCAAATTTCTTTGGTCTCAATGTAGTTTAGCCAGTGATAACATTGTTAATCTTGTAAATTATACAAGATTATTTTAAAATTCACATAAACAGATGTTTCTTAAAACCAATACAAGGTTGTCTCAACTCAGAAGTTACAGTGTTTATTCAGGCCCATGAGAACCAGGTGTTTGATGATGTGCTTCCTCCAGAATGTCATGCACGCCTTTTGTTTCACCAAAATATTCATGTGGCTGAGACAACCATATTTGAACTATGTATGTTTTTCTAAGATGCATGTGGTAATATGTTGAAGTTACAGAATAAGCTCATACTTGTGTTTTCATTTCCTGTTTTAATCAAGGAAAAAGAGGAATTTTTTGATTAAAACACTGGACTATAATTTCAGAGGTCTGGATTCAATTTCTGACTGTACTCCTTTGTGATTGTAGCAAGTTGTTTAACCTTTGTCTCTCCATGTTTCGTACATCAAATGGAGATGGTGGATTTTGGGCATTTTTTGCCTTTGTCTACTAGGGGATCAGATTATTTCAAAATGTTTTGGGTACATTCTTCTCCCCACAAAGCAGGGAATGTTATCCGACTTTATGAGTGAGGAACTGAGGCACAGATTATCTTGGGCTGGTCTACATTAAACAGCATGTGTTTGTCTTGGCAGATTTCCTGACTCCCTGACAATCCGATTTGGGGATCTGGCTGGAACATGCTGCAATTCCCTCCTAGCCCCTGTGTGTTTCCTTTTTTCACTCAAGGCTGAGGGGGAGGCTGTATTTCACCCTCCTGTGGGTTTGGGGCTCCTTTCAGGGGGTTTTGATCCACAGTCTCGAATCTACTTTTGACTTCATCATTTTAAATGTCCTTTGACAGTCTTACAGGGCAAGACAGGAAGTTTGGAGGAAGGACAGAACTGAATCCAAGTTTGCACTAAATTTTTTCTCTCTTATCTGTTTTAGAGTGCAATTTTTCAGTTTTTCCTCTATGTGTGTAGGATACAGCCTAGAAAGGATCAGAAGCTTGCAACATCACAAATTAACTTATAACTAAAATTTATACTCTGTTCTTCCCAGAGATGTAGGGTGTACTCAGAGGAAGCTGACAGTCTGTCTTGGAATAAAACCTGAAATTTTAATCTTGATGTTACTCATACATTTAACAAAACACTTCCCCCCCTCATTTTATACCCCAGAATAGGTGTAGTTCAAGACAGTGTTAAAGAACAGTGGAAATACTCTTTAGGGTTGCTTTGCACCACACCAGATCACAATATCTTCCCACATGAAATTGTTTCCTCAGATTTGATTTTCCACTTAAGTGCTTCCTAATCACAAGTAAATAGATGATGAACAATCCAATATATTTTATATTATTTACTCATAGATGTAGAAATTCAATGTGCTTACAAAACTGATGAATTTTAGAAGCCAGATGTATATTTAAACCTATATACATAGCATCTTGAAGTAGACACAGGTGTCTGTATATCCTGCAAGTTGTTATCTGGGGAAACTATTACAAGCGGTAGGTTTTTTCCTTTCTGTTAAAGAAAAGGAAGAACTGGAGAAAAAATCTGACAGGGAATGTATAGAGAGAAAAAAGGGGAATAGTTTGTTTCGATCTGTTATGCTCACTAACCTATATTGTTCAGAGCCCCCAAAAACAAAGGAAGCCAAGAATATGCATAGATGACTAAAGAGAAACCTTCGGGAAAGATTTACCTTCTTTTTGCTACTGTATAAATCAAGCGCCCTTGTGTAAATTAAAGTGTAATGGAGAAGCACTGCTTTACCAAGAGACTGGTGGCAAAGGCAAAAAGCAACCCTATAGAACTTGGCCTGTAGTCGGCAAGGTTTCTCAATATGTGAGAAAGAAGTAGTAATTACTTACATTTCTTACAGTCAAGCTAACTTAGGGTTAAATACAGAAAGCACCTTCCCACTTTTGATTAGCAGTACTGTCAAGATACTTCTAAATGAGTTGGGTCAAGCATTGTGTTGAATGTAATTCATTTATATGTAGGGCTACAAGCAGTACACCAAAGAATACAAACACTTTTTCCCTAAGAGTTCTTCTTCCAAAATTTAGACCTTTAGCTTGCATATGAATATTAAAGGGAGTTGATGTTTTCTGTGGGTGAGAGTCCACTCACAGCCTGTGTGTTGGGAGAGCATGCTTCCTACTCTGCAGAGTAGCTAGGTTTTTGATATCCAAAAAAGCCTAGGCTGTCATATCAGGCAAGCGGAAGCATCTCATGAGCTGTGCAATACATGGCAAAGAGCCAGTTACAGCTCTCTGTAAATATGTGACCCCAACACGCCCTCTTCCAGCAAATTCCAGATCAGCAGCAGGTGCTTAGGTTTTAGCAGCTCCGAGAAACAATCTGTATTAAACTACCAAAGAAGTTGCAAGCAAAGTAAGACACGTGTTATTCCCTTTAAGGATATATGTAAATTGATATTCAAAGTAGTAATGGGCCTTGGGCTTTTGGCAAGTAGCTACTGCAGCTGTTGGACATCCCTGATAAAACCAGCAATCTTTAGTGTGTTCAGTTTTTACTTCTTCCCTCTCTCCCTCTCCTGCTCTCATTTGTTCAGTAGCTTAAATGGCTTTCAAAGTATTTATTGTATGTCTTACAAAAGGACAGTTATATGTCCCTGAGACTTCCTGTAGGCATTTGATGCCACATTGAGTTTAATTAGAGTTCTTTAGGATGCTGGAATAGCCTCTAAGTGCCTACAAGGAAAGGGTGAATGTTGTAGTTAGGCACAAAAATAAAGGAACACTATTCTAGTGAAAAGTAGGTAATTTAACAAAATGAGATAGTGCTGGAACACTACACCATAAATCATCCTTTCAATTTTTATGGCTTTATGGTTAGTTTTTCCCTACTTTTGTATTATTATGTTCTCTATTTCAGTTTGAAAGAGGTAAACAAACTAGATGCAACTAATCTAGTGTACTTGAGAAAAAGTCAGACAGATGGAGTGAACTGACAATCTTTGAACAATTCTGTTCAAAACTAAATAACATTAACAGTGATTGACGGGATTGTTTTTTGAAAAGGAAAAAGAAAATTCAATAATGAGATCTGCTCTTTTAAATTAGTACTGCTCTGTTAAGTCTAAAATATAAAAAAAGTGTTTGAGGTAATACTGCTCTGAAAATAAGTTTGCAAGAAGCTCATGTCATCAGCAGTTTTTTTTTTTTCATCAGAAAGCATTGTTACTCCTGCCTCACCATGCTTTCCTTCAAGTTGGGAAATGTCTCCTAAGTTCAGCAGGCTGACCTGCATATAGAAATTCTTGTACTTCCATCTGACTCAGTGTTGCAAAAATATGTTGACAAACCTTCATTTTCCCACCTGCCTAACGACTGTAAAGTAGTTCCATATTGCAAAAGAATTAGTAGAGGAGTAGACAAGAAACACAGAATAGAAAAAAATAGAATAAAATAAAATATAATATGATGCAATGCAATGCAATGCAATACAATACAATAAATACAATACAGTAGTTCCAGTTGGCAGGGACCTACAAAGATCATTTAGTCCAGCTTCCTGGTTCCATGGGTTGAAAAAAAGTTAAAGCCCATTATTAAGGGCATTGTTAAAATGCCTCTTTTTAAGCCTCTAACAGGCACAGGNTCATTGTTAAAATGCCTCTTGTTAAGCCTCTAACATGCACAGGGCATTGACCACCTCTTTAGGGAGCTGGTTTAAGTTTGACCACCCTCTTGGTAAGGAAATGTTTCCTAATGTCCATTCTGAACCTCCCCTGGTGCAGCCGTGAACCATTCCCACATGTACTGTAGGGGGACCCAGGGAGTTCCAGTACCTCCCTTTCCTCCTCTTCTCAGGAAGCCNCAATGCAATACAATACAATACAATACAATACAATACAATAAATACAATACAGTAGTTCCAGTTGGCAGGGACCTACAAAGATCATTTAGTCCAGCTTCCTGGTTCCATGGGTTGAAAAAAAGTTAAAGCCCATTATTAAGGGCATTGTTAAAATGCCTCTTTTTAAGCCTCTAACAGGCACAGGGCATTGACCACCTCTTTAGGGAGCTGGTTTAAGTTTGACCACCCTCTTGGTAAGGAAATGTTTCCTAATGTCCATTCTGAACCTCCCCTGGTGCAGCCGTGAACCATTCCCACATGTACTGTAGGGGGACCCAGGGAGTTCCAGTACCTCCCTTTCCTCCTCTTCTCAGGAAGCCGTAGAGAGCAGTGAGGTCACCCCTCAGTCTCCTTCTGTCCAAAAATAGATGAACCCAGAATCCTCAGCCTCTCTTCATGGTATATTACTTCCAGCCCTTCCCCCAGCTCTGCTGTCCTCCTCTGGACCATTCAAGGACCTTCCCACCCTTCTCAGACTGTGGGCCCAGCACAGCACACAGGTCTCAGGGCGAGGCCGCAGCACGGCTGCATCCAGCGGGATGATCCTGTCCATTGGCCGGCTGCTGCTGCTGTGTCTGATGCAGCCCGGGATGGGCTTTGCCCTCCTGGCTGCCCGGGCACACTCTGCTGACCACACTGAGCTGCTGCTGACCAGCACCCCCAGACCCCTTTCTGCAGGGCTGCTGTCCAGCCATAGAACCATTTAGGTAGGAAAAGACTCTTTAGTTCATTGAGCCCAACCATAAAATGCTACGTTACAGAAAAACATACTGTCAGCTCAAAGATCTGCTAAATTGTGCAGGAATCTGAATCTTAGAGCTAAGGCATGTGTGTAGGTGTGCCATGTTGCAGAGCTAAAGCTGTAGTCACTTTCCAGATTGGAGCTACTGTGGTGATACTCATTTCTAGATAGCTTCAAAGTAGTGTTTTCATACTACACTTGGTAATTAATGTAGAAAAGACAACTTCAGTGTGTAATGAAGTTGAGCTGGGTGGTTTTTTTACATTAGGTTGAGGAATGGAGAGACAAGCAAAAATATAAAGCAAAATCCATGGTTTCAGGATTCCGACACTCCATCAAGAATGTGCAATGGATGATCACTGTACTTTTATATTCTCTGTGGTCCAAACTGACATATATCAGTATATACAGGATCTCAGCTTTTAAGCATTAAGAACTAAATGCTGCAATGCTAAAATTGGGGAAGCATTTGTTCTCCTAATTGAGTTTTACATGTGTTGATTCGTGAGGAGTTTATTAATGTTAAACTTGATTACATTAATTTACAGAGCTGTGGTGTTGGTACAATTGCTACTCACAGAGTATCAAGCTAATGATGTTTGCATAGCATCATGTGTGTGGCATCTGAAAACAAATTAATTCTGACTTCGGAATGTGAGCTATTTTGCCTGTGGAGCAATGCAGCATCCACTATTATATTGCAGAAAGATTTAAGTGGAAAAATGTGACAGTCAGGCATTAATTGGTCATACATAGGAAAAAAACCCAAAAAAGAAGAGAAAAGTCTTTGAAAAAGATCTGATAAACATTCAGTAAGTAGTTTTAAGTCCAAAGGAATAAATGTGAGGGGAAGTTATCACTTGGTATTACATCAAGGCTGGATGAACACCCTGGCCTCATGGCAGTTTTGTGTGATTCAGGGTGCTCTTACCCCGGCTCCAGAAGATAGAGGCTACAGAGCCCAAGTTTATTCATTTCTACCCTCTTCGAGGCTGAAGGAAAAGATTGTCTGTTTATTTTTAATTTTTGAGAAATCCAGAGGTCTTGATTGAAACTGGCATAGAATTTCCTGTGGAGAAAAAGCTAATTTTCCTAATTTGGAAAAGATCAACAATCCCATTATGTGAAATAATGATGACACACCAAAATTATTTCATGAATTCTGGATTCCTGAGTCACACTAGCCAGACATTGGCTGCTGGTTCCAGACAGCAAGAGAATAGCACTAATAATAGACTGCTGTCTCCAGTACGGACCAGCCCAGAAGAGGAGACACATGCTTACTTGTCCATTGACAGAAAGAAATGGTGAGACACAAAAAATATTAGGTTTTGTTCCAATATTTGAGGGGAACATGCTCCCCCAGTGGTAGCCACTGTATGCATCTTTGACCTGCCTCTTCATCCCACTGCCACAGTCCCTGTCCTCCTGGGCCCTGCACAAACTGCTCACACCAGAGCCTCAGCTAACCTCATGTGATAACCATGGGTGCCAAGCAGTTTTATTGTCTCACACATGGTGCAAAGCCTGCAGTAGACACAGCATTTGGAGAATGTCAGGTACACTCTTACAGTCCTGGGCTGATGAGTGCATTAAGATGGAAATTACATAAATGCTGGACCAATTCAGGCAGTGTTTCATGGGAACAGCCACAGGTCTGTTCCAGAAAGTCCCATGTGTCTGCTCAATAGCAAGATAGTGTGATAGCATCACAGCCAAGTGGCTGCTCCTTCTCCTAGTAGTGCTGTTGTTTGGGGTTTAAATTTATTTTTTTTCCAAAGAGAAATAAAATATTACCAAAATCGCTAGCCTTATTTTTTGAAATATCTAACAATTTCCTTAAAATAACAAAAAAGAAAGCAAAAATTATCTTTGGACTGTGGAAAATTTAATCTCAAACAAACCCTGTCAAAGAGAAGCTATGGTAATAGTCTGTAATATTGGGAAGTATTCACAAACTCAACTTTCTGCAACATTGCCTAGAACTATTTCATAATACATCCATGAAAAGTAGCAGAGAAACCATAAAATACTTCATATTGTCACTTAGATGTTTTTAAAGATGTACTTTAGATGATGTCAGGTTTTTCAGATAGATGGAATGTGCTAATTTTTCCTTAAGACTGGAAAACTGACACTTCAGTATTATATGTTCATAAATACTTGATGATTGTGTACTTTTATTAAAACTGTTCTGCAAAAGACTTTGAAGATGAACACTTGTATCCTAATTATGTAGCCAATTTATAGATGATGCTATGATAATTTCTACCTGTTTTAGAAAGCTCTCTGCTATAAGATGTATAGTCTCGGTGATAATTGAAAAACCACCTTTGTTTTGTTAAAAAAAAAAAATATAAAAAAGACGGGAAAAAATGCCATTACAGTTATTTTCACTTTTTCATTTGCTCACGTTCTTCCAGAAATGCTCACATTTTTAATGGCATGATCAGTTGAAACATTTTTAATTCTGAAAAAAGTAAAAAAGAAGGCTTTTGACTTTTTTCTTTTTACAGAAACATTTTAATTTTTCAACCACTAATAAAAAGCTTGGAAGCACTCTGTATAAAGCTTATATACCGCATCATTCAAGAAAACAAAAGAAAAATAAAAAAACCCAACCTAAATGAAAAGCTTAAGACACTTCCATGGGATTTCATTTCTTAAAAATTATTCCTTTGTCCTTCTTTTAACCTCTCCGTCTCTTCGGATTTTTGCAACTGGCAATTTTCTACTATGCTTGAACCACGGTCTTTTCTGTCAAGACTTTCTACTTTCTATCTGTCTTGCTGGTATGCATAGAAAAATTTATCAATGAATTTAAATCAACTGAACAATACTAAAAAGTTCCTATTTGTGCATAAAATCTGCCTCTGTAGGTAAATCACGATGCATTAACATCTACCTGAAAACTTACAGGATTTTTTAAAAGAAAAAAATTGCCATATGGAGCTCATCCCTGGTGACATTTATAGAGTGGGGTGAAGGATCACACTAGACATGGTCAGAGCAGCTCCTTCTCCTGCATGGTGTTCCCATCTTCCCTGGCAGCCGATATGATCTCTTGGCTCTGCCCCCTCTCACATCCTTCTCTTGCTGAAGCCCAGCTGCCCAGCTGGAGCTGTCTGATCCCCTGCACTGAGCCCAAGGCAGGAACAACCCCTTTTCTGCAGCCCTCTCTGAGCTGCCCGGGATTGCCCCTGACAGATTGACCTGCTGCCTGATACAGCAGCACTTACAATGATATTTTCAGGTGCTGGGCTCTTCTAAGAGCTTTTTGGAGCTGACCTATGTGTACTCACTCAGGGTGGCACGGCAGGCTGAGGAAGGATAAAAGCTAAGAGTTTCGTTTCCTCTGTCAGCAGAGGGAATAGGGAGCTGCTTGTTAGAGGCTCTTCAGAGGGGGTCTGTTGGCCCTGCTCACTTTCCTTGGAGATGTCAGAGAAGGACAATTTATTAGACAGTCATAACACACAGAGGTGGATAACATGCTGTAAAAAAAAAAGGGGTGGGGAAGAAGATTCATAATGGTTTCTTTGGTGAGTGAGAAGCTGGAATGCTGCATGGCGAGGGTTCATGTTCCCATATGTTGAAATTAGTTTTCTGGAGGTTTTTCTTTTCAAATTTTCAGTAACCGTGGTTATAACAGAAATGTTTCTGTTAAAAATATTGGACACTCAGCAAAAGAGATCTGCAGCCTTCCTTGGATTGCCAGCTGACTCATGTGATTTTAAGATTTCATCCCAACATGCTAACACCTATGAAAAGCAGAGGGAGAATTTACAAAAATGTCCTTTGAGTAAACTGAAAGAGAGTTTGTAGGCTGAAGTTAGAATGTTGTTGGCAGAATATTTGATCATCTGTTTGAAGTTACATGTGTTGAACAAGAGGATTGTGGCTTGTTATACCAGCTAGGGACAATCCTCTGTTTCTTGCAGAGATTCAGAACATTGACGTCCTTGTTTAGTTTTGCTTCCTTGACGGTTTCACCCAGATTATTGTAGTAAAAGCAATCCTGCCACCTATATCTATACTTCCATACGTGCTGTACTCGGGAACTGCAGCAATTTTTGGTACACTGAAAACTTTTCTTAAGATGAAAATCAATAATAAATAGCTGAATGAATATGATACCAAGAAACCACAGCAGCAGGCAGTGTTATCTAATGAGCAACCTGCCACAGTTTCATGTGTTCGGTTCTTTTGTTTATGTTTGCCTATGAGGGCTGTTTTTCCTCTTACAGGAGTGATGGAGGATGAGTGTGTGGAAGAAAGGAAGGCAACACCATATTCCGTTGTTTTTATCCATTTAAATAATTGAATGTGGTGTCTTTTGTCAAGGATACAGCTGATCTAAGAGGGCTGGCACCCACTTAAGGCAATGCCTGCTGAGGAGGCCAGTTTGGGTTATCATTCAGTAAAGGCATGTGGTTAAACCCTATTGATGTTCTCTTCCTTTCTTGTGTTCAAATGATTTTTGAATCTTTTACTACTTTGTAGTAAAAGAATCCTCCTTCCACAGTAACATCAGAATATACGTTTAAAATGTTATTTAGACTATGTTGGAGACAGACTTTGGAGCCTGAGTTTTGTATTTAAAAATGCTGATTTTATAATCCTCTGTAGCAATATTTTCAATAGCCTAAAGATTAGGTTATTGTAAAGTTTGCAAGTCACCTTTTGACAAACAAACATCTTTAATTTGTCAGAGACACTAAGTCTATTTGTAGCTGTGTTTTTACTAATATCATTTCAATTAATTGCTTTGTCTTTTAGCTGGCTTAAAATGCTGTCTCAGGTCCTGTGACTAATACGAAAAAATTCATAATCTATCAGAACCAGTAGAATAAAGGTTAACTGTTATTTTTTATCTTAGGCATTGAATCTAGAGTTCCAGTTCACACTGTACATTTTAGTAACTAGTAGATAAATATTCAAATCAGTTCACAATGTAACTTCTAGTAACTAGTAGATAAAAATCAAATCAAATGCAACATGATTACTCTGTTCAGTAAATGAAACTTTCAGTAAATTCTTTTAGGAATTCTGTGATGTACTACTTTTCAGATAAAAGGCAAGATATATTTGTCCATGTTGGATGTGAAATGTAAGGGAATCTTGCTTTTTGGGTCTGTTGTTACACTCAATAAGCATCTGGTAGCAAAAGTCACGGGCCATAGCCATTGTGAGTGTAAATTGTCATAGGTCCATTAACTTCAACTGACCTATGACTATTTATACAAATTCCCCTGCCTGTTGGTTTTTTATTTTTTAACAATTGACTCCTCCTCTATTCTGATAATATTTCTTACATTCCTTTTGCGCAAAGGAAAAATTTTACACTTGTATTGTAGTATTTTGAGTCTCTCTTTGAGGAGTTAAGTACATCAGTATGCATTTGCTGATATCCCAGGAGCACTGATCTTTAGACACAGGTGAAGATGTGCAAACAATGACTTTAAGTGCCGGAAAGGTGGGTTATTTGCAGAAACCTTTGGTCAGAGGATGAAACTGTTTGTTCAGAGAATAGATACAGGTAGGGCAGGAAGCCTGTGCCCTTCTCCCACGATGTGAGTGCAGGGTAGCCTCCATCCAGGCAGGGGCCTGATGCAACAGTCAAGCTGCCACTGCCACCCTTTACTTTCTTGGCTTCAGCAGGAAGGACACAGATGTGCATGTGAGGAGTTTTGGGTGTTTTACGATTTGTGGGTCTGGGGTTTTTTTTGAGGTTTTCCTGTACACCTGGGTTTTGGAAACTATACTAAAACCAACAACCTATTTGTGTGTGTTACTGAATTTCTGCCCTGTGTGGACAGAAGTTAGGGATGATGTCAGAGGCACTTGGCGTTAGCCCAGCCCTTCAATGGATAGTAGTTGTTCAAACCATACTTAAAAAAAAAAAAGTGTGTTCTTTTCCTCCATCAAATATTTATACACAAATCTGTTGCCTTGAATGTCAGTAGGGAAATTTCTATTGGCGATCTGTGCGCAATGGGAGGTCTATGAGAAGGAGCAAATTTATAGCCCATTGTAACTACTACTTTAAAAGACAGCCTTCCTTGACAAATTTTACTTCCTGTTGAAACAAGAAATTAGGTGTTTTATTTGATATTTTCTCTGAAGGCAAATATACAAACCTGGCCATAATGTACCAAGTATTTTTCTATAGTAACATTAATATATATTCCCTATGTTTTTGACAGTGAGCAAGTCTTATAGGTGTGATATGGCATCTGACAGGGTAGTAAGTTTCTCTTCTCTCAGATCTTGTCTGTGGCCTGTTGAGGGAGGGAATATTTGGAGTTGTAAACTAATTTTAACTATTGGAAAGTGATCCTGTTGTGAACAGATTTGGCTCCCCGGTACTATGACATGATACATGTCAAGAGCAAGGGTAACAAATCACAAGGGCTGTAGTGCAACCATTATAAGAGGTCCTGATTTTGAGATCCAGTATTAAAAAACGATGAATACAGATGTATATTAAAAACCAGAAATCCCTGATTTTTTATTGCAGCCATTTATAATGCGCTTTGCACAAGTCAGAGAGATTTACCGCTCTTTGATTAAATCTAAACAATTTATTCCTTTATTCTTTTTGTATTGCAGGTCATTTAACTTGTGTGCTTTGTATTTATGAAGTAGCCACACACTGGGCTAAGTAAACTCATAATCTGAAATATGATGCCTGTCCTTTTCCCTTTGATCTTACTGTTAATCATAGTAATTCTCTTTACACAGCTTCTGACGTTAGTTATCAAGTTGTAACTCTCAAAAATCCTGAGATTTCCCAACTAGATGAGCAACTGTATACCAAATGTTCTATTTCTCTACGAATAGCAAATAGGCTGACATAAATAATTTGTGCTTTCTTTTATCTGTCACAGGCTGTGGTTTTCTGTGCATTTGTCCTTGCTTTGCCATTCTGCTTGTAATGGAATATGAAGGGGAGGTCTAACATTTTCAATACTTAACAGTTCTTAATTAAAACCTGCTTAATCCCTGGACAGCATGAAAGAGGGTCAAAGCTTCAGGTTTGTTTTTTGTTGGGGGAAAATTTATAGATTTATAGGAAATTTTAATTGCATTTAGCTTGCTTGTGGGAAACTTCTGTAATGAAGTTCCTACTACCATTTAAAAGCTAACCTCTGGAATATCCTGTTATAGTCTATGAACTGGCTTAGTGTTGTTTACTTTGATATAGTGTAGGCTGAGAGTATGTCTGTCCATATAACTGCTAGGGTAGGTTGGTAGGGTATTATTGAATGAAATTTTTTTTCTTATTATTTCTGAGTTTTCTGGAGGATTTCTGAGTTTTTTTCTATGGCTGGCATACACTGTTTTGTCTCTTCTATTTTCAGGAAAATAGTTTTAATTTAGAAGTTTCTGCTGTCTTTGGAAGTAAAATTTGTGGTATGCAATCAGAATAAAGGTGTCTCACTAGCAAATGAATATGTGGTACCTCTTAATCCTGTTTTTGTGATTCCCTGTGTGATTCCATGCTTAAAGCTGTGAGAGTTTCATGTGCCTTCTCTATTTCTGAGGAAAACCACAAGGTCTGCACTTACTGTGATTTCAGGGGCACCAAATGCATACTGAAAACGCTTATCAGACTTAGGTGCTTCAGAAGGTGGTTTTAGTATTCAACAGAGTTTCCATGGTTGCCTTTTTTTTTACTGGGACATGTTTGTTTCATATACCCTCCGGTCTGTTCAGCTGCAACAGTTGCAAACAATAGATGGTGTTACAGATAGCATATAATCTATTGTGCCAAGATGTATTCTTTTGGCATTCCATATTTTCCATGAAGAAAAGCCTCTTTGTTTCCTAGGTATTTTCTTCTGTAGTATTTTGTTGGGTGTCCTTTCTGTGTCGTGTGCAATTAAGGTAATGCTTAATGAGGGAGTGGGGGGTATCCATGTTCACCATGTTTTTTTTCTAGGACACCTAGAAATCTCTTTATATATTTCTGGAGCAAATATCTACCTAACAAAAGTGTTTCATGACCTTCATCTAGAGAGTTTTTTATTCATTTGTGCTAGGTTTTTTTCCTCTTCAGAGGCACCTGGTTTTTCCAGTTCTTCCTTTATGGACCCAGATGTTCCTGGAAGTTATTGACTTCTGTCAGTGGGAGGAGTGACACTGTACAATTGAATCTGCATCTTTCTTCTACACTGCTTGCTTAATTCTTGATTTCATACACACTCCTTCTCTCCACAAACCTCAAGTCAGGCTGTATTTTATGAGGTGTTGCAGTGCATGTGTGAGAAAGAACTTGTAAATTCTTGTCAGCACTTTGTTCTTCAGCGTGTTTCCAGACCTGATAAACCTGATCAAATTCCATGTTGTACATAAAACCAGTATCAATATTTTGGTTTTATTTTTGTGTGTCTGAGGTAGAAGGTTCTTCTGCTTTTTCTTTTTATTGGAAAGCTTAGTTCTTAACTGAATTGTTCTGGCAGAAAATCGCCTTTTGGGCTTGGTAAACTGATGACACTGATCCTGAGCAATGGTAGTTGGGGTTTTAGGAACAGAAGGTCTGTTTAATCATACTCTTTATAATTTTATTTTTAAATCCAAATTCTGGTGAAACATATGATGAATAGTTGAGAGAAGAGTTCACTCAGTGAGAGAATATACCTTACCTCCATTCTAACTGAATGCTGAGAAAATTCATTTTCCAGGTGCACTGTCTTGGATATAGCCTTCCAGCAAAGGTGCAAAAAAAGATCAACACTTAGCACGTGCCTGACTTTATTTTAAAAAAATCTGTAAAAATGGAAGAAAATCACTAGAGAGAAACGTTAATGCTGTCTTGAAACAGGCACAAACTAAAGAACAAAGGTAGAAAAATACCTGTGGTGGCTACCATGTAAGATTTTTTTCAAGTGGAACAAAATGAACTTTTCTGGGTTCCTTTGGTGGAGTCAGATTTCAGTTTTCACCAGGGTTCTTGGTCAGAGTGGACATTATAGCTCAAGCAGCAGGAAATTGAAGAGTCAGCATTTCTGCTTATTTTCAGCAGCTTTTAATTATTGCTCTGATCAGCAACTGAATTGCTGGCATATGGTTTGGAACAGGATTCAAAGCCACACGTGGTTCCAAGGGCTCCTGTTTGAACTTAGCATTATGCCACTCCTGTGCTGTTTTATCAGACTCTCCCCAAATTGCTTTTTGTTGCAGCTTTTTTACCATATCCCAAGTGTACATATAGCTGAAGGACAGAGTAATCTATAAAGAACACTCTTAGTGCTTCCAAGTCTTCAGAAATCTTTTATTTTTTTTCCGTAAGAGGACTAATTTAATTCTGTTCTCTCAGTACTAGTACTACTCAAACAGTGTTCAGTGAGTTTCCTGACCTGACAAAGATGCATGTAGAATAACAGACCTGGTTCTGTGAGGGTAAGTCACATCAGGTTACTGTTTACTTCAGCTTGTGTCCACGGTAATGGTCATATCCAGTTTAGTATAATCAGCAGTTGACTATAACATGGGAGAGGGAAGCATATGTGTGTATTTATAGTATCTAAGCTGTGTTTAAAAGTTCTTGACAGAAGCAAATAAACTGAGCTAAGTAAGAGATCACACTGCTTTTGTCACCAAACCCATGCTTTTTGGAGTGTGCTTTTTTTTTTGCTTTTTTTTTTCTTTTTTTGGTACTGGCAAGGGAACCCTGAACTGAGACCTGAAGTGTGAGATACAGTTTCAATAAGATACATTGCAGACTTTGTTCTGCAGGATAGGGCTATGAATTTACTCTTGAGAAAGAGGTCAAATAGAGGTTTCATATTCATTCAGCTCCTTTTGGGAATTGCTGACTTCCTACTGAGGTGGTCAAGGATCATAAAACAAGCACAGACAAAATGCTTTGATATTTTTGTCCCTTCAGGCATTATGCAATTGTTGCAAAATTACAGGTTTTGTTGTAAGAATGAAAGAATGTCACTGCAGGGAGTAGTTGATCCTAAGACTCCTCCTTCACTTCATCCACTGTAATGAAAAACTTACATATCTTTGTGGAAGCAGAACTTGTTTCAGAGTTTGTAGACAAAATGTTGCCTTATGAATATTTAACAATAATATTGTGATAGGAAATAAAGGCCATATCTGGATAACAACTACGTGATACACTTTATATCACCATGGCTTATCTAGAGTCCTGCTTAGTCATCGTCTTTTTGGGAAGAAAAGGAGATGCAGCGCGGGTGGTGATCAGTGGTTCCACCTTTTGGCTACACTCCACAGACAGTCCTGCCCAACTTTCCACTGCCAAAGAGTAAGAAATATTGGTAACATTTCCCTAAAGAGATAGGCTTTATCAGGGAGACACAGCAGAGGAAAAATTAGAAGATTCTTAAGACAGAGGAAGGTACCAGTGTAAGGGGCTGCAGGAGGCACACATAGTGTTGGGTGATGTTGACTAGGTGTTGTACAGGCAGCTGGTTTTCATGCTGATTTGTCCCAGCTGAAGCTATGGGGTTTTACATGTAGTCACTGACAGTTTTCTCCTGCTCATGTGGCACCCAAAGGAAGAGAATTGGGAACATGGATAACCAAAACAGGTGTTGATATCCAAAGATAATAAAGTACAAGGTGCAGAGGAGCACCTTGTAGTAGGAGTAATACTTCAAAAGTTGCTGATACTGGAGAGGTACCTCAGACTTTTGAACAATTGTATACAAAGCTGATTAAGTTCTTAGATGTCCTACTCTAGACACACTTTTTTTTTTTTAATTATGTTTTATGCTTTTTTTGGTCCATCATGCAGTTGTGTGCGTTCACATGGAGTGCATACAGCAGGTTGGTGAATCCTAGCACAGGGGCTGTGCCATGCTTGAGGAAACCCATGGCATACTGGATATTTACTCTGAGAGTGCTCTCACTCTGAAGGCCCTTTCCAGTGCTGTGACAGTTATGATCTGCAGTTCAGCCCTGTATTATTTACAGGGGCTTTGGGGATGGAGTGTTGAACCACTGAGCCTTCAGGCTAGGGCTTTTGTGCCAAAGTATTTATGTTGATGTAAGGGAGTGAAAGGCCCAAAGCCTCATTGAATTGAAAACTGTATTAAAATATATGTTGAAAGATAAATTTGGCACTAACTCTTACAAGAGAGAAGAGGAAAAGAGGTTATAGCCTTGATTACTCTTTATTCTGTTTATATAATTCAGAGTTCAAAATTATTCCATGTTTTAATTCAAGCTTGGCAAGATCTCCTCTGCTATCCACTACAGGAAATGAAGAGCAGGAGAGAGAAGTGGGAGAAGAGAACAAACTGCCTAATTTTATGGGATACAGCTGGATGCCAAAAATGCATGGCGACATGTAACTAGATCTATGTTCCTCTCTCAGTCTAAAGGCTTTTAATAGATTCGTCTGTCGAATCCCATTATTATTAGCTTATTATTTTAAAATGAATTTTGGCTTTTATTTTCTTCTTTCTGTAATGAACTATTTACAGGGTCCCTCATTAATATTTCTGAGGTAAGAGAATTGGAGGAAAAAGCTGCACCTGGGGAATGGGGCAATTTGAGATTTACAGTATTTTGAATTTTTCTGCTTTTATAAGAATATGTTTTGTAAAAATCCATCGGGGCAGAGAGACATCCACATATAAAATCCTAACATGTCTTTTGCAGAGAAGATTACCATGAAGATGGGTTCTGTCAGCCATATAGGGGAATTGCGTGTGCACGAATCATTGGAAACAGAACCATTTATGTGGACTCCCTCCAGATGCAAGGGGAAATTGAAAACCGAATTACTGGTAAGCTTATACAGCTCTTTAGCAGGGAGAAAGAAACGTTCATGAAAGTATCCAATTCAGGTATAAACAGTGCTATCATCCTTCTAGTTTTGTGAGCCAATGACGAAGATGTATTTGTATTAAAGTTTAGAGGGGGTGAGCCCGTGTCCCGCTTGAGCAGTTAGTAAAATTTGGAGCAAGGAAGATGAGTATCTGTGGTAATGTGTAAAGCTTCTTTCATGTCCTTAAGTAAAATGTCAGACTACTGACTTTGTAACAGCTTCTAGTTTAAACTGGAGCTTTTTGTATGATGGATTAAAAAATAAGATTCTGAGTTTTTAAATGGATTTGTGACATAGTGAAAAGGTATTGATTTTTTATTTTCTTGAAAAAATGTATGGTGGCCTTTCCCTTGGGCTTTCTTCCTTTTTGCATAATTCTGGCAGAGCCTGGATTTCACAATTATTTAAATAAAGCAAAAGCTGACCTTCCTGTGCTCTGCCTATGCTTAGTCTTCTCTGAACATAGTTTTTGTACAGAGTCAAAAACATGCATCCGAAACCTTAATGACATTTAATAGGCTGTACGTCAACAGAGGTTTTCTTCACTGGATCTCAGTTAGCTGACATTAGCAGCTGTGACTCTGATGTACACAAAGTAGAGCAGGCGAATGAGCCCATGGAATAGAGCAAACTGTTTGTCATAATATATAGCAAATTAACTCAGTCCATCAGGAGCTGATTTGCATCTGGCCAGATACAGCTCATTAATGGACTCTCCAACTTCAGCAAAAAGTTGCCATAAAGAGTTTAACTTCACTTGTTAACTCTTAACTCCGTAAAGGTATTACCTTAAAGACTCATCATTAAGCCAGAAATCCAGGTCCATTGTTTTTCTGTTCTTGAAATGGTGACCAGATTCTGGGACTGGCAAAATCCAGATGCTGACCTTTACTTATGGTATTATGCACATTCTCCTCCCTCCCTCCCTTTTCCTGTACTCTGTTTTAATTTCAACCCCTTTAAACATTATGTAATTAATTAATACATACTACTAATACTATTTTTTTTCCCAGCTACATAATCTCTGTCCTGTTTGGATGTTTTTCAGCAATATGGAAATGTTCAACTATCTGAAATTATTAAATCTGTAACTCTGCTAATTAGGTTCACAATGTTCTTTTCAAAAACACAAACTAAACCAAACAATGAAAAATGTTACATTATCTAGAAAATGCTTATTGATTGAGTTCTACTTATTCCTGGATTATGGAACATGTGCATTGATGACCTGGCTGCTGGTTTCCTAATATTACCAGTTATTGGTTAGATTTCCAAGGCTAGGGTGCTGGAACTCTCTGTTCTGGAGTTGAGGAGAATTTCTGAATTTCTGAAATGCTCTCTTTCAGGAAGACACTAAGAACAGCCATGTAGAGCTGCCCAGTGCCTAGCTAGGCAATAACAGCAATCTGTTAACAACACAGCGTTTTCAAACTGTATACTTTTGAAGGACATACCGATACATTATGCAAAATTACCCTGAGGATTACATAGCATTGTTGGTTCTTATGAGTCATATTATATGTAAAGCAAGTATCGCAAGACTGGGTGTTCTATACCCAGATGGGAGGGTATTTTTGAAATTGCAGTAATCTTTTAGGCAAAGGAAAAAAAATAGTGAATAATTGCTGCTGAGGTTTTGCTGATAGTTTTGTCCATACCTCCTAAATGCAATTTTTGATGGTAGATATTTGTGTTCTGATGTGCATGGGAAGTGAGGACACCTACTGTCCAATGCCAGGAACATTTAGCAAGGTTACATCTGTGGGGAGTTTTCGTTCTGGGTTTCCATTTCCCTCCTGTGCTGATGTGAGAAATACATGTTCTTTGTATCCGTGCCCCCTCGTGCTGATTGGCTATGTGATTGAGTGAGAATTGCAGCCCTTGATTAATAAAAGAAGCAACATTTCTGGAGAAAAACTTTTTACATGGCTTGGAAGACTGAAAAGCCAGCAATGAATCACGCACAGACCTGTTGCCTGACCTGTGTATATGTTTTTGGCTAGAAAGGTCCCTGCTGTGCTGTTTAATATCTGTTTAATAACTAAAGTATAGACCCCTCCGATGCTACCACACAGTAGTGCTGGCTTCTGCATGTTCCATCAAAATAAAGATGTTATTTTAAATTGTGCACTCTTCTCTCATGATGATCTAAATTCTGTAACGCAATGCCGTGACAAAATTTAGTGTGAGGTTTCAAATAACCGACAGTGACTGCTTCAGTCCTCCAGTTTTATTTTTTCCCTGTTAGCCTTTGTGACAAGCATATGTCACAGCTATCTTCTGAGGCCTGATGGTTTGCTTGCATGCAGTGTTTCCAACATGACTGATAAATGATCAGGTTCCTGCATTAATATTTCTGAATTAAAACAAGCAAATGTGTAAACTGTCTAAAAGGCTGGATTTGGAGCTGCTTGTTGTTTGTTTGATGTTCAGGAAGAGACTCTCTGACAGCATGTGTCTGCAGGAAATAGATGATTGAAAGGAGAGAGCTGGACAAGAAAGGATTTATTTGTGGGTTGCAAATAGACTGCTGAATGACATTTCCTCTCTTTTTACAGTGTGAGTTGGTGGATCATGCAGTCTAGCGACTCTCACTCACAAATGATGCTTTACTGGGGGCGTAAATGTTCCTACATTTAAAGGTTGATTGAGCACCAGATACATGATGCACATGCACATTTGTCATTTCTTTGCAATGTGCAAGAAAACTTGAGATAAATGTTAGTGTGTAGGTGCTGAGAGCTGAAGGGGAGAATTACGTTCCTGACTCATTATGACATTCATCTTAATGTGATGAGCATGCTGAGATGGATTACATTAATTTTCCCCAAAGCAGCTGCCTGTCAGGATTCTCACGTCTGTTTTAAGACATCTCCCCAAATATCAAAGGTACACTTCTTTTTGCCTGACAAGACTTGAAAAACACTTTGTTTATGTATCACAATGTCCAGAGGAGGAGGAAGTTAGGTGATCCTTGTTCAGATTTTAGCTAATTAGGAATTTTGAAAGTACATACCAGTACCCTGGCAGGTGTATTTTGCCTTTGCTCTTGATCCTTTCAAGTTAAAATTAGTTAATTGGCTGCATTCTGGGCAATGTTAATCACATGGGTTGCTTCCTAAGGAGTGAGGTCCTGCAAGCTCTGTGCAGATGTCAGAGGAGCACTGGGATGCTGGGTTCTCTTCCCGCATTTGTCAGCTTTCATTTACAACAGAAATTACCTCATTTGCCTGTTGCTCAGTAGGCTTTCAGGCCCTCAAGGAAAGAATAAAGGTGTTCAACGCATATAGCATGAAAATCAAGCTGTTTCTCTTGTTGTTTGTGAATCAGTACTTACCAGTGTTTTTGTTCCTTTGCAGCTGCGTTTACCATGATTGGCACTTCGACACATTTGTCCGACCAGTGCTCGCAGTTCGCTATCCCTTCCTTCTGCCACTTCGTGTTTCCCCTGTGTGATGAGCGCTCTCGGACCCCTAAGCCTCGGGAGCTGTGCCGGGATGAATGTGAAGTTCTGGAAAATGATCTCTGTAGGCAGGAGTACAACATTGCTAGGTCAAACCCCCTCATCTTGATGCAGCTACAGTTGCCTAAGTGTGAGGACCTCCCACGACCTGACACCTTGGAAGCTGCCAACTGCATAAGAATTGGGATCCCTGTGGAGAGACTGAGCCGATGTAAGTTGGGGTGTTTCATCACTGGGGAAAAGGATAGCTTGTTGCTCCCTCAGACTGAGTCTGAGAGACAATACTTTACCAGCCATTCTTTTTGTAAAGAAAACACTGAACTACTCATTTTTATCTTGTTAATACTGACTGTAATATTGCACTGTTGTAAGGTACAGTTAGGCAAGGGAGCCAAAGGATGCAGCTTGCACCAGACAGTGTTATAAAAACCACCCTGAGGTATAAAACTCTGTGTTCACATGGCTGCTTTGATGCAGATTTGCAAGGGACAACAGTGTGTTGCCTTCACCTGTGGCTCAGTCCTTGCCTTTTCGGGTGAGCCTCCCCATACATCTATTTGCGAGTTTTGTTTACCTATCAATAAACATCAAATAGTCTATTGAAACTTCACTGGAAGATCTATGAAGAAATAAAACACCTAGTGTTCATTCTTTCTATAAGGAATCCCACAAGAATATTAATCCTGTGAATTGAATATGGGGTGCAGTTGTCTTTCCTGACCCACACAGGATGGATGAAAATATGGATCTTGCTTCCATGAATTTGTACTTACATCCAGGACTAGAAGGGCTGTTCTGTTGTCTCTAATTATATGCAGACAGTCTTTCTGACTACTCCATTTAATAGCAATTAATCACAACTCTGTATATTGTTCAGCAAGAAAACTTCAAGAGACCAAGGATATGTAAAGCTCCAAGTGTGGTAAGATTATTCAGAATACCCATTGTCTGGATCCACAGTTAGAAGCAGGAGCTGTGGCATAATGGTCGCCATGAAAGTCTAGCTCTGTGCTTTTATGTTAATAATGAAGTGTAGCTGAGAAGCAGAAGTAACTGAGAATGCAATGACAGAGACAAATCAGTCAGGGAAGAGGTATCAAGCAAAAGGCATGAGATCAAAACCAATAAAAAGTCTGGCGAAAGTTGTCAGTGCTCCTCAGAGCCAGGGATGCTGCTGCTGGTGGAGCAGCTGCAACTTGAGTATTTGTGGGGTTTGCGAGAGCTGGATTCCTGAAGGCTGGAGAGGGGAGAACAGAAAAGTGGAGAAGGTAATGTTGCAAACATGCATGAAAATGCATTATTCAACTCAGATGATGCATATAGAAGACAAGCACTCAGAATATGAAGACAGGATAGCAGCAAAACAAAGAATAAAGACGTGACTTCAGCAGATATGAAAATTATGCATGTAAAGAGAAAAAAAGCCTGAATCCTTTCTTTCTAAAGATGAAAACAAGGAAAAATAGGGAAGAGGCATTAGAAAGTGCAGCACTAATTTCTACAGCAAGTGAGCAGTGTGAAGAAAATGGAAAGATTATGAGAAATAATCTTTCTCATTGTTGTTGTTGACATCTGAGGACATTTCCTGAAGGAAAACTTTTATCTCTAGTTTAACTTACCAAGTTCTGTAGCTAAAGGTCCATACATGCTCCTTGGTCTCAATTTGAATTCAGACTTGTGAGTGCCCATGTGTGTACCATAGAGCTGAGACGTTCCAGGACAGAATCCAGAGCTAACTGGGTGTAAAAATACAGATACCCACAGAACTGAAATTTCAAAACTAACAGCTTTCATTTAAATCTTGAAGTACCTAAATTTAAGTACTTTTTGCATACATGTTCTGTGGACTTCAACTGGTTTGGTCTTGGTGTCCCTTGATTGTTTTGGTTTTTCCAACATTTTCCCAAACCCTGTGTTTTAGATCATCAGTGCTACAATGGTTCTGGAGCAGACTACAGGGGCACCGTCAGCGTTACCAAGTCTGGCCACACTTGTCAACTCTGGGACTCACAGAGTCCCCACAACCATGATCTGACAAGCACACAGTTTCCAGAGCTAGGTGGAGGACATGCATATTGTCGAAATCCTGGAGGTCAAATGGATGGTCCCTGGTGTTTTACAAAGAATAAAAACGTACGCATGGAACTGTGTGACATACCTTCTTGTAGTATGTATTCTCTTTCTTTTTACCCCTACTACTGTCCTGAATCCTGTGTAACTTTGAATGTTCCTGATTATTACAATTCATTTAAGAGGGTTAAGCTTTTAAATGTTTAACTTTCAGCACTTTTGTTTTGTATTGTAATTGTTTAATGTTTTCTGGAAATCAGAGCTTGTGAGATACTGTGACACTTCTTTATTATAAGCTGGAGGCTTAGTCTGAAGTAATAACTAATGAAAGTACTGCAGTTTGTATTTTGACCCATCAAATGGCAGATTAACATGTAAATCACCTATGTGTGTTTGGTTTGCTCATGCTACTCAAGGGTAAATTGCTCTTGCTCTGTATGACATCTTGCAGACAGCAAGGATTTTCAAATCCTATAGAGGGAGACATAGCACCATGCCTGGTTGAAAAAAACCCGTTTGAAGTGCAGAAACAGAGCCGTTTGAAGCGCATAAAGCAGATGATCTTACCAGAAAAGTCCTATATTAGCTGCTAGTGGCTCTGTACTGCAGAACTCTTTGCAAAAATAAAAAGTACAGCTCTCACAGCTCAATGCTATTCTGCTCAATGCTATTCTGTTGGTACAGACTTTGCACATTGCCAATGGTCTTTGGACATGACAGTTAATAATGTGCTTCATTAGGAAGAAAAGCATATTTCCCAAAGCAAGACACAGATATGTCATGGAAGCCATAAAAGTGGATTACCTGAATCTCTAAAACTGCTCAGAACTAATATCAATATTCTTAGTTACTTCAATTTTTTGCAGTAACATGATCTGACATTTATAATAATTTTCTACATTGCGTGTAACGTAGGGTAAAGATAATACTGGGATGTGGTTATGGTGAAAGCAGTTGCCACAAATAGCAAAACCACAGGTTACAGAAAACATCCCAGGCAGTTCCAGTGAACATTTTGAACATCATTAGGCTCTCCTAGAGTCTCTAATTTTTAAGTGAAAATATTTTAGGAAGGTTCCAGAACTAAGTGTAGTGATGACTCTTTCATGTCAGTCTCTTAACATAAAAGCTCTGCAATTCTATTACGTACAGAACAAATAATATCTCTGCTAGCGAGAAGCAAAATTAATTTTATTCTGGGCTGAAGTACCACCAGTGGAGGTAAAGAATGGGCCAAGTGTTGATGAAATGGCTGAAGCTATGAGAGTTGGTCAGACTGTGTTGTTCTCCTGGGTCACACTGAGGTCATTGGTTTATATCCTGTCACAGAGCCTGCTCACTTGTTTTTTACACCCTGAACAAGATAATGCAGTAATACTCTGGTCTGTGTTCTGCAGTGGCCTCATCTGGAAGCCTCAAAAATAAAGTTAACCACATGCTGTTACAGCCCACACATTAAATGTGGGGCTCCTAGTTTATCTCCATACTGCTTGTTGTGATATCTGTTCAAGCTTTTTTGAAATATTTAATGGAAGATTATGAAGAAGGGGGAGAAGGTAGTGTGTCTTCTGTTTTCAGGATATAGTTTACTTTTATTATTATATTAAAATATAATATTGATAGTCATAATATTTTGCTTTAGTATCAAATGCCTTGAAAATACGTATTGTAAGTAATGAGCATTTCTGTGCTTGACAGGTCCACGTGACAACAGCAAAATGGGAATCCTCTACATCCTTGTTCCCAGCATAGCCATCCCTCTGGTGATAGCCTGCCTTTTCTTCCTGGTCTGCATGTGCAGAAACAAGCAGAAGGCATCTGCTGCTACACCACAGCGCCGCCAGCTGATGGCATCTCCCAGCCAAGACATGGAAATGCCACTCATTAATCAACACAAACAGGTATTTCTTGCACAATTTGTTTTGGCCCACGTATTTCCAAAATGTCATGATCTTCAGCATCTCAGGTTTTCTGGGTTCAAATCGAGCAATGTTGTGAGTGACCTAATTTTCATACTATGCAGGCCATCTACATCAGGTAAAACCAGGTCTCGGACTCGGTAGCTGTACCTAGAAATCCTGGCCTTGGGCAACAGGTTTCAGCACAAAGTATTTGATGGCATTTGTCCTTACCTGTCAACACCATTCTGCCTGCTCTCTGAGTGACTGGAAACATTGTTATTTCTGATCCAGTCGTCAGCCTGCAGCCCATTTTTCCTCCTAGTAATCACACGGTCTGTTTGCCTGTTTAAAGCATGATGCATGGTGGGGTTTCTTGTTTAATCCTTCAGCTCAAGATCTCTGGTGTTCTGATCCACAAGTGAGTGGAGAGCTGAGATGAGGTGCAACGTGTTTCCAAGGCTGTGTATCACAAAAGATGTTGAAAGAAAAATGGCTCTGAACTCATGTCTACAGATGTCAGCTCCTGCACAGCATTTTCTGGGCCAGCTAACTGATCTCTGCACTAAAATCCTGTTCAGACCTGATGTTGAATTTTTAAACACAGCATTTACAAGATGCAAGCTTTAAAAAACAATGCTTACTTTGGAAAAATTGGCAACATTTGTTCAAACATTCATCAACAATTGGTATCATTTGTTAAAGAATATTACCCATTGTAACAAATTGCGTTCATTTTGTGCGTTAATGGGAATATTTAAAGGCTGAGCCTGAACTGCGCTGGAAATTTTCCAGCTCAGTCCACTAACTCAGTCTGTTGGACATTAAAATCAGAGGTTGTTCCCAAATCACCTGTTAAAACATCTCCCCAGCCTGTCCTGCTCCCTCATGCTGTGGTGTCCTGTGTGTGAAGCTATGCCAGCTACACCTCACTTGGTCAGGGACTCCTCCATCCCTTGCTGGTCAGGACACACCCAGACATCACCATCACAAACACCCTTGCTTTCCCTCCCAGCCACAGGAGGAGGGATCTGGGGATTTCTCGCTCCTGGATTTGCAACCTTTTCTTTCGAGTACCAGGAAGAAATTCCTCCTTCTGCTCCCATTCTAACCCCCTCTTTATTAAAGCTAACTCAAGGTTCCTCAGCAGGGTACTGTACACAGCTGCCCATGGGCAGGGGCTGTTCCTGTAGTACAACAGAGAAGAAAGGGCATTATGTGCTACTGCAGAGCTGAAAGAGAGACATTCTGTCCCTTCTTCTGCTGGAAAGGGTGTTTCAGTTCACTCTGAGACTGCTGCCTCCTCAGCCAGTGCTTTTCTGACAGGCCTCCTCTGGGCAGCTCGGGGCTGGTCTGCAAGGTAGAGATGTAGTTAATAGATGCCATTGCTTGCCAGATTTACTCTGAACCCAATATTCATTTAGCTTGCAGGAAATATGGCCACTCCTTTGTAAAAATAATTATACCCATTATCCTGCAGTGTAATTCAATTTATACTTCTGATAACAGCGTAACTCATTTCAAGGTTAACTGTGAAATCAATATACTGATGTGAATATACACAAAACCTGAAAAGTCCTGTTGGCCCAATTTATGTTTCTTTTAGAGATCTAACCACTGGGAGATTTTCTTTAATAAGAGATTCTGTTGTTCAAAAACACGGTGAGTTTTCACTGACTGTCTTTACTTCATTTCAGACTAAGCTTAAAGAAATTAATCTGTCCACTGTGCGTTTTATGGAGGAACTCGGAGAAGAGAGGTTTGGCAAAGTCTACAAGGGGCATCTCTTTGGTACAGCACCAGGTGAACAGACACAAGCTGTTGCCATTAAGACACTTAAAGACAAAGCAGAACTGGCTCTTCGGGAAGAATTTAAACATGAGGCAATGATGAGATCACGATTACAGCACCCGAACATAGTTTGTTTGCTGGGAATAGTGACAAAGGAACAACCTATAAGTATGATATTTAGTTATTGTTCCCACAGTGATCTCCATGAGTTCTTGGTGATGAGGTCCCCTCATTCGGATGTTGGCAGCACTGATGATGACAAGACAGTAAAATCCACTCTGGAACCAGCAGACTTTTTTCATATCGTCACTCAGATAGCTGCAGGAATGGAATACCTTTCTAGCCACCATGTCGTCCACAAGGACTTGGCCACTAGAAATATACTGGTGTTCGATAAACTGAATGTGAAAATATCTGATTTGGGCCTTTTCAGGGAAGTTTATGCTGCTGATTACTACAAACTGATGGGAAATTCCCTTCTTCCTATCCGGTGGATGTCCCCCGAGGCTATTATGTATGGCAAATTTTCTATTGATTCAGATATATGGTCATACGGAGTTGTGTTGTGGGAAGTTTTCAGCTATGGCCTGCAGCCTTACTGTGGTTATTCTAACCAGGATGTCATCGAGATGATCAGGAACCGACAGGTTTTGCCATGTCCCGATGACTGCCCCACATGGATATACACTTTGATGTTGGAGTGTTGGAATGAATTTCCCAACAGAAGACCAAGATTTAAAGATATACATAACAGACTAAGAACATGGGGAAACCTTTCTAATTACAACAGCTCAGCGCAAACTTCTGGGGCAAGCAACACCACACAAACAAGTTCTCTCAGCACAAGCCCTGTTAGCAATGTCAGCAATGCTAGATACATTGGACCAAAGCAGAAAGCTCCAGCCTTCCCTCAACCGCAGTTCATACAAATGAAAGGCCAGATGAGACCAATGGTCCCACCTCCTCAGCTCTACATTCCAGTCAATGGCTACCAGCCAATGCCTGCCTATGGTGCTTACTTGCCAAATTTTTATCCCGTCCAAATTCCAATGCAAATGGCTCCTCAGCAAATACCTCCCCAGATCATTCCCAAACCAGGCTCCCACCACAGCGGGAGCGGATCTACCAGCACAGGCTACGTAACAACAGCACCTTCCAACGCGTCGGTGGCTGACAGGGCTGCTCTGCTGTCAGAAGGCACGGATGACACACACAACGGAACGGAAGATATTGCCCAGAACCCTGTCCAGGAGGAGGAGGAAGAAGAGGGCTCTGTGCCTGAAACAGAATTGCTGGGTGATAATGACACACTTCAGATGGACGAAGCAGAAATTCAATCAGAAGCCTAAGGAATTTGGCCTCATTGCTAAGAATTCCACATCACTTCCATGCATGAATACAGTAGATCCTTAGGCTTAACAGAGTGATTTTGATCTGACTCAAAAGAAACAAAACTAAAGAAAGCAACATCCTTGTAAATTGCAGCAGTAATGACATACCAGGTTTATTGACCGTTGCCACCATCAGATTTTTCAAATATGATGGTATAGAATTGCTGGGTTTAATCTTTTTTTACTGTCCTACAGTTCTTGAGAGAAGCTGCTTTTCAAATATGTACTGTTGCTGTGCAACGTATTGCAGAGTAGCATTGCACGTCATGTATATCATGATATGTGAGTGTAATGTTAGTGAATTATGCTTAAACCAATAACACAAAAAGGAATCCAACTATGGTTGCAAAATTGCTCTAAGCATAAAGAAGTGCCCTGGATGTGATGGACAGCTTAGTTTGTAGTATTTATCTCTTTGACATAATGGACACAAGATTGTTTGCTTTTTGAGTCTGAAAAACTAAGTTGAGAATAATGATCTGTATTTGTATTACAATAACAAGAAAAGGGGGGAAACTGAACATTGAATTGACTGTGCTGAGTAAGACCATGGGTCTCTCCAGCCCAGGAGCATGTCTTGAAAGGCCATTGATAATGCCTGCCCAGGGACAGACTGCAAGGGCAATTTCCCTTGTAGAATTTTCCCAGGGTATTTCCCCAGCCTCCAGCAATTTGTGGCTTAGGATCTTCCCAAGCCAGAAGTGGATTTTTTTTCTGCTAAATAGCCCCCCGTGGAATTTTCTACCATGAATTTATCCAAACGATTTTGAACTCACATAAAGTTAAAGTATCCACAACAGCTTGTGGAATAACATGAGAGGAGAAAGGATGGTTTTCTTTCATCACTTCCGGTGAATGACTGGGACAGAAGCTTCCAAATGAGATCATCTGCCTGCATTTGTGGATGAAAGTATTCCTTCTCTGCTGTGTAATGTCAGCAGCAAACAGCCTTAATACACTGTTAACCAAAAATGGGGATATTGTAGGGGATATTATAGGTGTGCACTAACTTAATAAATCCAACTTTAATTGCATATTGGTTATCAAGTATAGAAAAAGGCTCCACATGTATGTTCCTACATTGTAAAAGTGTTGGGTTTTGTGCGGGGTTATAGACTTACTTGATTTACCACAGTTACTGCTGGATTGCATGTTTTTTCCTGAGTTTTTAGTAAAAATTACCTTTGAACTTTAGAAGACCAAAATAAGCAATACTGTACAAGGTGCTGTTTTTGTGCTTCTATTTGCAGGATGAATCATGTACAGATCTTTAAATGTAATTTATGTTTTACTACATTTTATATACTTTTTTTTCATTGAAATATTTGGATTTTGAATGAATGACTTTATAACTTAATCATTTACAATATTCACATGTGGTGCAGTTTTATGGTATTGCTGTTTCATTTTGTTAAACACGCAGACAGGTCCATACATTTCATGACCCCTTTCTGTAATACAAGCAGTACACATTCTCATTGTAGCATTGTAGCCAACACACACTATAGCTATTAAGTTGTACATCAAAAATGGAGTATTCAATAAAGTGATGCAACAAGTATGATGAAGTATGTTATCCTACAGCCGCTGTTTTGTTAAGGTACTTCGTGGAAATGAAAATGGCCACAATTGTTTAAGTTACAGGTCTCACACCTAAACTACAATTTTTTTTATTACATTGGGATTCACTTGCAAGTCATGTATCATTGTGATCTACACCCTGTGTTCAAGGTATGGCAGCATTATTTACTTTTGGCATTTCACCTGGATTTGGAAATGCACTGGTAGGAATAAAACATGAAAGCTTTATTACTTGTGTTAATATAATGCAGCTTTGGGTGCTTTTACTAAATAAAGGATAAATTAAAAAGAAAAAAAGGTGAAATTTATTTATGTGAAGTTGTTTTTTCTAGTTTCTTCATCTCAGATAAATGAACTTGATTAATCAATTGTCTTCCTTTGTTCCTTTGCTTCAGAGTAAGTGGAGAGCAAATGGTCCAGGTTACACCACAGATTTGTCAGTGAGAGAAAAGATGTAGTAAGCAGATGTAATGAACGGAAGACAATGAAAACTTCTGTACAGTACTGTTGGAAGTTCAGCCTGTTTCTAGTAGTCAAAGAGCATTACAACTTTGTGTCCTTTAAGTACGGTTTGGCAAATGCCTAGTTCTCTTCCTTAAGCTTCATGAATTCACTACAGACAGAAGAAAAAGGTCAGATTCCTATACTGATTTTCCCATCTCCACTTAATGGGGGCGTGCTCTCAAAGTGATGGTTGAGGAGCAGTATAGAATTTTCTAGGTCAGCCTTGGTAATACACGCAGTACTGGAGAGGGTTTTCCCCCTCTGATGATCTGGAAAGACTCATCTGAGCTGCCAGGATTGGAGCCGTGATGGCATGTAAACACCTCCTCTGCACTTCAGGTGAGCATCTCTGCACAAGCACAACTACCAACACGTTAGTGGCTACTCTAAGTCATGTGGATTGGCAGTAACTTCTTGTTCTGCAACTTCCCAGACCAATGTTGCCTGTTATATCTGCTGCACAGACCCAGCAAGCGTCGGAGTCTGCCTTTCCTCCCCAAGACTTGGAAGCAAGGCCAACGGACTTCAGGGAGGGGATGAGGAGGTAAGTGGATGGGACAAGGTGGTAAGGTGGCAATAAATGAGGGAAGGGTTGGGGCTGGGGCCAAACAAAACCAGTATGATACTGCTCACTTGGGCTTGCAAAGGTACTTCTTCCTGCCAGCTCTAGCCTAGCTGGAATTTTTCTTGAGGGCAGACCAGCTTTTCTAGGCAACAAATACTTGTCTAGATGGCCAGGAAAGGGCAAGGTGTTTTTGAGAAGACTGTGGAATGCTTCAAAAGTTTTCTCTTGCTTCTAGTATCCTGCTCTGATGATATGATTTCGTAAGAAGACAGGGTCTGGTCTTAGAAAAAGTGGATGGAGCACTGATATTTTCCACACCTGCCCACTGGTGAGGCAGGAAGGTCCCTGTTTGCAAAATTTATGTGTCGTGTAGATGGGGAATTGATTTGCAATCACAGAGCAGGAAACTTGAGAATTGGTTCCTAGTCTGAATGGGGAAACTGACTATGGATGTGTCAGTAGTTCCAATTCGACTCCTGTTCTGATGTTGTCCGAGATGTGCATTATTGCCCTCATCTGTTTTACCCATTGAGACTACAGGGAAGACAAAGATATTAAAGAGTGCAGTATAGGCAGCTGTATAAGAACAGAGGATTCCCCCACAATGATGTGGTACAAACAGATGTTATTACAAACTTTGATAGGCAGCTTCATTTCTTCATGTTAATGTCACTACTCTTAGTTTAATCTGGTGATTTCCCTAAAGACTCATCTAGAGGAACAAAGCTCCCTGCTGAAATAAGAATCCTTTGCTTCCTGTATCTGTCATGGCTGTGAGCATCATAGTAAGTCATAGGGAGTTTACTTCACAAGTAATAGTACCTCCAACTTTTATTGGAGAGATTAATTTGATTTTTTCTCACTTATTATCTAAGGAGCTCATCAGATGCCACAGACTTTTGTATTCAGAAGAATCACCTCACTTCAGCCATGTGGGAATGAAGGGGAAGAGGTTTGATGATTTCTGGAAGAGTGGTCAGGAGCATTTGCTGAGTGAGAAAAACAGAGCACTTTTAAAAGATGTCAGACCTTGAGATGTTTGACAAAACAAATGAGAAGCATCCAGCTGCAAGCATGGTAGTTTCTTCAAATAAAGTGAAGTCATAGTTTCACCATGCATAGAAAGTAATTCTGTTTCTAGACGGGCAAATGCTATTGTAAGCTGTTCTCCAAAACACCATTTCAGTTACCCAAAATACGAAGAAAGAATCAACTGGCAAAACCATTATCTTTCTGAGGACAGGGACTAAATTAATATTGTAAGGAACAACAATGTATGTTCCTGTTCTGTAAACAAGTCTACACAATGTTGGTGGAATCCATGACTGGAATCAGGTTTTGGGGATTTGCTAAAACAATGGAAAATTGATACTGGAAGAGTAGTAGCACACAACATGAAACAATGACACGGCTCAGTGAGTTTTAGTTCCACCTTACCAGAAAACTGAATTTTGTTTCTTGTTTTTCAAAAGAGACCTTGTGTAGTCTGTTTTTGACAGCTTCCAGACATGCCAAGTTTTTGTCTCCTTCAGTTACCAATATGAAGCCTAAACAATCTAAGGACTATTAAGCAATACTAAATGTGTTCACTTGGCAAGATAAACCAAGTCTGTGATATCTGGGTCAGTCTGATCTTTCGCTAAAGCAAAATGTACTGTGTCTACTGTAATAAAATATAGGAGAGTTTGTTCAGCAGGATCTCCTTTCCAGAAAAATGCTGTGAAAACATTTTGCACCTACTGTTCCTGGCTTGTGCTATGGTTGATGTTGTAAAGTTGTAGTGCCTGTATTCTATAACAGCTGCTCCCTCTTAAAAAATATGTAGTGGAGGCTCCTAACAATGGGTTGTCACTGCAGAAGACTCAGCCACCTGACTTGCTTTGTGACCTCAAGTAGAAGGCAACCCCTTGCCTGATTTTGCAAGAAAAATTATGCTGGAATATAAGGCAACAGCTCTATGTTTGGGGTCTGTTATATTCCACTGTGGGGAACTGCGAGTAGTTATTTTTAAAATAAATGGTTTAGGACAAAATTAAGTCAACCAAGCCAATATTGTATCTGAGAACCGTTTATTGGTAATGAACGAAAAGAGAATGACATAATTGCCCTACTAAAGAGGACTAGGAAAGACAGAAAAGGAGGAAGGAAAACGGAAAAGGATGGAGGGGAGAGAGAGAGGGGAGAGAGGGGAGAAGAGAGAGAGTGAGAGAGTGAGAAAGAGAAGCAGTCTTCAGCAGGCTGGAGTCAAAGCAAACACACAAGACTCAAAAGACCAAAAGGACAAGACTCAAAAGCCCTGTCTCAACAAGCTACGTGCAAAAAGCCCCAGTTCCAAAGTTCCAATCAAAAAAGCCAAGATTCAAAAAGCTCCCAAATGCACCGAGCCCCAGCTCCCAATTCCCCGAGCTTGTGACACAGTTACTTGTCATGCCCCCAGCCCCTCACAAAGTCCGCCTGCTGACAGGAGTCTGTTGGCCCAGTCCAACATTGATGTCGCTGGAGGGTACAGTGTCTGGTGTTCCACTGCTGACAGCCTGTCCCATGTCAGACATGAAGTGGTTGCCAAGCAAAGTCTCCCCAGAGACAGGGCCTTCTGCCGTCTTCTTTCAGTTGACTCCTGCAAGTGTGCAGCCCTTCCCTCAACTGCCTCTGACAATCAGTGTTGAGACAAATCAAAACTAAAATGGCTTCTCACAGGGTCAAATTAAATGTATGAACAGATGTGCCTGTATATGCACACACCAGCTTATACAGACATGATCCAGCAGTGGCCAATGCACATTCAGATGGTTTCAGTTCGTTGGAGGGTGTTTTTCTCTTTGCCTTCTGTGACATGCTGTTGTTCCAGGGCTGTGTGAGATCTTTTGCAGCCCTGAATCCAAATCCAATTTCTCCTGGTGTGTTTACTGGGCGCTTCCAGTGACCAGTCAGTTACAGGTCATGGGGCTGTGGCAAGAGCAAGCTCACAGGACAAGCCTTACGTGAGGAATCCCATAGCAGCACCCATGGAGCACTGCTCCCACACAAAACTTCAGGAGGGGGGTTTCACCATCACAGTGTCCCTCTTTTCCTATGACACCCACACCAAGAGTCTTGGTCTACTCCCTGACCCAGGCCCCGTTTTTGCTTAAAAAGGAAAAATATGGTTCTAAATCTTAGCTGAATACCTCAAGATTGCACAAGCAGGGGGAAGTAATGTAACAGAGGTTATGGCAGGAGCTGGAAATAGTATGGGGTTCACAGGGCTGTAAATCTCCAGGAGAGTCGGAATTTAAAATAATACAATACTGAGGGAACGCAGAATCCCATGTAGCTACTTCTCATTTCTATTGGTCTGAAAGAGGAACTGTACTTTATCTCGATTGCAGCGTACCTGATGGTTTAACTGTCCTTTTTAAAACCTCTGTCTAAAACTGAAATAATCTGTCTGTTCAGCAGGTTGTTGACTTTAAAAGCAGTGGAATTACAGGAGAGAATTCAAATCAAAATTACCATATTAATTTAATTAAATGCTTATTCCGTACACTGAGTAGTAAATAGTCATAATGGAAATTTACAGAAAGTGCTTTTTTTGCTCCATATTTTATATATGTTACTGAAGAATAATTTTTTTTCAGGAGCCAGCCTCCACATAGACTTCTTGCAAATTTTCATACTAACTAATAAACTTGTCACTGGAGATGTTGGTAGCTGTTGTTGTTTTGAGTCATAGCAATCAATTTCAAAAATTTTTTTCAAGAAGTTAATTCTTAGTCTGCTTTAGAAGTAGCTATTTGATATACAATAGCAATATCAAACAAAAGAAATTCCTTTCAGAATGACAAAATAATTAACAGATGGGATGGTGGGTAGGAAAATAGGCAGCAAACTAAAGAAGTAATTGGGACAGTCTCTAAGTAATTTAAAACCAGAAACACTTAAGGTACATTAATTTAATTTAGATATAATATGACTTCAGCTGAGGCTGATTATTCTAAAATGTAGTCTGAGGTTTTGCAGTTATGATAAAGATCATTGTCTTGCTCTGTTGTTAATCCTATGGATACTTTTTCATAACTTAATGTGGTTTTCCATTTAATTACTTTCACATCAGATTTAAATTAAGTATTTTTATGAGAATTAACCTGAAGTGTTGGGAGAAATATCTTACAAAATAATAGCAGCCATGTACATTTCATATCAAGGAAGAGATGTTGCACTTCATTTTTGTTCCACTGTCTTGTGTCCACACCAAATGGAGGTCTCCTCAGTGAATCTTTCTCTTCCACGCTCAGTTGATAATTTCACAGCAAATTACTGAGGAGGCATTTCAAATCATACACTGCCAACACTGAGAGCACTGGGAATAAAGAATTTGTTTCTTTATGAAGGGAAGGTATTTCATGCTGTCTTTTCTTCCTCCATTCCTTATGCCTTTAATATATCACTCTCCCTTGTCCTTTGTTAGATATTTCTCAGAGGACAACCACAGCATTCGCTGTTACATCTCCTCTACTAGAAATACCGTTCTCTTAAGGTAGACTAAGAGACACAATTTATATATTTATAAATATATATGTTTACAAATGGACTCAGTCTTGACATTTTGAAAAGCCTGTGAAAGAGTGAGAATTTTGTTGTTCACTAACTTGCAGACTCAAACATTCCCAAATGAAAGGGTGTGTGGAAGAAAGATCTTTGGTTTTCAGCACAGGTTTGCTCCTGACTTCGCTGAGACCTGAAATTGTACATTTTATAAAATGTAAATGCTAGACATTCATTGGCATTTTTCTGTGTCTCTGCTTATAATTAGTGAATATTTTTGTGATTTCTTTACCTTTTCTCTTATCCAGGTATCTCCTGTAACAGTCCTCTGCTGTTGGTTTGTGCTACTTTTGTTGACTTCCCCACTATAAAAAAAGCAAATCCAACCAAACTAATGAGGAATTCACTTCCCAAACAGATGGGATGCTTTGAGGTCTGGCCTTCTCCTGCCCTGGAATACCCAGAAAAAGCCACAACAGGGAATGGTGGAAATACTCCTTACTTGCCTCAGCCTCAAGCCAATCGTTTCTCCTCTAAACGACAAAACTGTGGGTGCTTCTACAGGCATTGTGAAGGGAAGCTTATGGTTTACAAGGGAATTCTTACTGCAGACAAGATTAGCACCCTGATGGTACGTGAGGCTTCATGCAAAACACAGCACAAAGGCATTGCAGAAAGGCATCCTCTGTTCCCCAGGAGATCAGTGCATTAAGAGGCTACCAGGACCCCTGGGCTTGGTGCAGGCTGCCTGACTATAGATACACTGTGTGCAGGTGTAGCACTTCTGGGGGGACGCTACTCTGAAATCAGTGGGTATATCTTGTAATGACAAATGGTTTTGAGGCCTGAACCAAAGCCAGCTGAAGTCATTGGGAAAAACTCTTCAGCTCCTAAGGGGTTTGGATTAAGGCCATAAGAAATTTTCATCTTGTTCTTTTAAATAAACACTCCCCAACTTGTAATCAACATTGTTATCAAAGCATGGTTAAAAAAAAAATCTTTATTTCTTTTAAAGCTTCTATATCAGACACTAAAGAGAGTATGATTTTCTGACTAAATTAGAAAGCCTGGTTTTTTCTTCTTCTTTTTTTTTTTTTAATCCTGTGGCAGTGTGACATTATAATGCCTTAAATTGTTCTGTGCATACCAAGAAGTAGTCATGGTACATACTGTAATTTCTTGTAATCATTTTGTTCACTAGCCTATGCTCTTGGGAAAAATATTTGCCAAAATAACATTTATGAAAACCTCTTTTTTTCTGACTCTGCTTGGAAATCCACATACATATTTGCAATTATCTGATTGTAATCAGTCAGAGTTAATATACCTACCTCGTTCATGCATTTTAAAGTGTACTAACATCTGAGGGTCCTTTGCGGGGGGCAGGGAGGAAGGGAGAGCTGGAATCCTGCCTCTTTGGAAGAGGTCCATCTCCAGTCTGAGGTGCAGATCTGACAGACTGTGCCTGAGCAGTGGAGAGAGCCCTGTTTTGCTTTGCCCCATGGCAGCATTTATTGAAAACAGACAACATCACAGTGTGAGTCTGAGAGCCACAGAGCCTGGGGAATAAAACAGGGTGCGCATCCCATCCGAGTACCTCCTGGCTAGCCTGGATCCTCCCCTGCTGGACTCTGCCTCCAGAGTCTTTCCTCCTTTCTTCCAAGGGCCTGATGGCTGCTGTGTGAGCCATGGCACCGAGCACTGCAAGGTCACTGTGGATCACCATGTGGCTCCAGGCAGTGCGGTGCTGGACACTAACAGCTGGACACTAGCACAGCACCACTGCGAGATGTCGTGTCGGGTGGGGATCCAGGCTCCATCCCAGAGGCTGCTGAGATTTCACCTGGACCGTTCCAGAAAACTCACCCACAGTGAGAAGATGCTTGTCTTCATCCTGTCGGGGAGCTGCTCTGCCAGCAAGTTTTAGGCAGAGTTGTTAATGCTTTCTCCCTGCAGGACAGAAGCACAGCCCTGCAAACCCACTCCTGCTGTTCCAGCACTTCTGCTTCTGGATGGCTCCTGAAAGCAGGGAAACATGCCACAGTGAGGGGAGAAGACACTTTCTGGGGTCCTAGAAGGCATTTGTGCAAGTACAATGCAGGTTTAGATGAATTGATGATTTTTTTTTAAATAAAAATCAATTTACATGATCTTCTTGTGGGTGTAATGCACACGGTTATTATGCTTGTCCTTATTGGGGCCCTTTGATAACAATTTCCAGGTTTACCTAGGTTATTTTCTTTAACTTGCAGCTTTCCAAGACAGTGTTACCAATGTGTGTTCTTGTGTGCACAATTTCACCTAGTTTCTTCCTGATTGGTTTTGCTGTGAATACTGGGTTGCAAGTCAAGATTTTATATTTCTGCTAAGCCTCTGATGAAATGCTAGACATCTTCTATATTTTTTCACAGAAATTTCACTAAAGCCAGGGTAATTTTAACCTTGACCTTCCAATGAATTGCACATACTTTAAATTCTTATTTATTTAGATTCCTGCTGTATATACAGCATGTGCATACCTATGTACTCTCATGGGGCTGAGCAGACTATAGAATGAATAATACTTGCAAAACTGGCCAATATTTTCAACTGTTTTAGAAGCTGTATTAAAAAAACTGAATGTCATTCTCACATAACACAGTCAAATACAATTCTGTTTTGGAAAAGGGTGCACTTTCAGCACTTTTTAAAAGGGATTTTAAAATAATGCTTTTTAAAATTTATATAAAAATTAAACATTTTCCCTGGAAAAGGTTCAAGGAAAAGACTGACCAGTAGGTTTCAAGAATGGAATCCAGTGAGCTATTGGCAAAGAGTTTCTTGTGTTTTGAACCGTACATTGACCTTTCACCCGGCATTATAAATTCTTATAAATTAAGGAAATTGTAAATTATTAACTTGACCTTTTGCTTTTATATATCATAGCCTCTCTTTTCAGTGTAGTTTTCTGCACTGATGTTGATTAGAAGATAAAAATTCACCAACCATGTATAGGAACCAACCTCAAGAATAATTTTCTTTTGCATTGCTTTGTTTTTGCTTATGCCATGGTTCCATCCCTGCAAGGACATCCTAGTTGCATTTGATAAAGCAAGTGAGAAGTAGCAGTGAACTGAGCTGATTTTAAACTCTTCCAGAACTATTCTGGTTTTGTTGAACTCGGGGAGAGACGCTGTATCACCAGTTCTTTAGCGTGAATCCTGACTGTCACAAGGTTTTGCATTTCTGGTCAATCTGACATAATTTGAAAATCATTCAATTTTGAAAGCTGATTCTCCTTTATAATAAAACATAGTAGAGAGAAACAATGCTGGTTAATTTTATTGCAGTTTTATTTCTAGCTAGCAGTGAAAATAAAATTTTAAAAAATCACTGTATGACTAGGTTTGGGTCTTGGTCTTTGACCTTGGCCTCTTCTTTGTCTTGGCTAGAGCAGTACTTTAAAATAGATTTTTTCTAAGGGTCCACAATTATTAAGACATCTTATATTTTCTGAATACAGATATCCAGGTTGCATAAAAGTCTTGTTAGGTAACAGAAGTGAGATTTTCAATTTACGCTAAACAGGAAAAAAGTTGTCATATCAGAAATAAAGTAACACTAGAAGTTGTGATAAAATTATCTTAAAAAAGTTAACCTTGCTGCTCCACCAATACCATGTAGGTCTCATTTTTCAAGAAAAAGGATAGTGAGGAAGGAGATTGCTTTTTATGTTTGACATTTATTCTTGTCTGTTCTTTCGCATATAAGCCCAGATCTGGTAAGACTTGTAAATATATGTTTAACATAAGACACACAATTAATTCTTAATGCTAATTCTTGCCACTAATGCTGAACACAAACTTCAAAATTGAGAACTCTAATGTAATGAGAGGGGACAGTGTCCCGAGAGTCATGTTTAAAAAATTCATTTTCTCCCATTACCTTGGAATGCTACTGAGCATGTATTACTGAATATTGCTGCCAGTGCAGAAATTACGTCTCATTAAAGGCAATGGCCATGCTCTCTTGGTCTTCCCTGTTCATGATGCCACAGGTGTCAGCACGGGCCATTGGTCACATAAGCAAACTGGGGGAAAGAGATGTGTAGCTAGAGACAGCAACAGCCTCTGTAGCAACTGACTGCAGATTCTGCTCCATCACTAGACAATGTGATGTATCTCAAGATGTATTGCAAACATAAGTGCAGCTTTGACCTATGATTTTTTGGCTGGAGAGGATAAGCATTTTTTGCCTGTCAAATGAAGTAGGAGTGTGGGTGTCTCCAAGTAATTACTTCTTAAACATGAAGATGTGGTCGTAGCAACAAGGGAAAAGTTTTACTAAAACCATTTTTCATGGAAATACAGAGATGTTTTGAACATTGTTATATGTCTGCAGAGGCAGACTTTTGCAAGTATGCTTGCAATAGGACTATGTTAAGTAACTAGGAGCACTGAAGATAACGTGATTATAGAAATCATAAATCACAGAAAGACTTCTAAGAAATATGCCAGCTCTTTTTGCAAGTGAGAGGTTAAGAGAGATATATAGTAAGACGTTTCATGGTTGTACTTCTGGAATTCAGTTTGCACATGTGCTTCCATATAAATGAGAACTTCTAAACTTTTGCAGTGCAGTGTTCCATGATGGGATTAAACCACTTATATAATTGTGCATCAGCATGCCTTGATTTACCAGCAGACACTCAATAGATTTTTTAACAGGCCAAAGTTCCTGCATTTTTCTCAGAAGCTTAAGTCTATTATCAATAGTCCTGGAACTAGGCACTACTGTTAAAAACAAGTCAATATTTACATGTCTTCAATTAACTTCACAATCTTAAAAAAAAAAAAAAAAGAACACTTGGAACCTCTAGGATTTAGTAAAATGAAGGGCACTGAATGAGGCAGATGCTTTTTGGAATATCCCAGAGTTGTGATAGTAAGACAGATTTGCCCATATGTTTCATTTCACACTTTCTCAAAGGTTTTTATTGATTTGGTGAAAGTGTTGTATGAGCATAGCATTGCCAACAGCAGAGTATTAAGATGTGTTACCCATGATGGCACTGTAACTAAGAGATTATTTGGAACCTTTTGTTATGTAACAAAACATCTTGTGTTGACAATTGTATGACAACCTTATGGAAAACTAGGTAATTGAGTTGATCGTTTACTGCCTAGTTTATCTCCTTTAAAATGAAGCTCTTTACTTGGGTAATACAGTTGCCTGAGCAGTAATTTTGATTTGCCTGAACACCAGTCTTCCAAGCTTCCACCTTTGCACTTGGTCTCTCATTCTAGATGCAGTGGTCTGTTACTGCAGATGACACTCTAGCATGTGTTCATCTTTATTGCTAGTCCCATAAATTGTATTTACAGCTATGCACATGTTTTGCAATCCACATATAATCTATTATACTTGATGTTTCTTCTGCAGTTTTCCTTGTATCTCCAGTAGGTTTACTTATAAGGTGTTGTTTTTACTATTCTCTTTGATTAAAGAATTTGTGTTTCTGCGTCTTGATGATAGACTTTCTCTGGTGACAAAGGAACTTTCTGTTAAGCAGTTTCAGTACACATGGCAAATATATCTAAAATACAGTGAAAACATAATCCAAAAGAATAATCAGAGATATCAACACCCATATGCCTATGCATCTCATATCTGTAGATTTTATTTTTTTTAAATTGAAGTGCAATTACAGCAGTGTCATATTCACTTGTACCTCTCAGTTTAGATCTGCCTTCTTGCTGAGATACTGTGAAATAAGTGGAATATGCTGCTCCTTCTTTGTATTCATGTCCTTTTTAGTTTTAGAAAAGGTCACATTTACATTCACATCAGAGATAAGCGTGAGATGCTCCATTTTTTCAACATAATAATTAAATACAAATAATGACCTTGGTGACACTATTGCACAGAAACATTCGTCTTCAGCATTATCACGGTCAGAAACAGTAAAAGTGCAGTGTTTGTCAACTTCCACAGATGGAGACTTTAATTAAAGCACTTATCTATTACACCAAATAAATCTTCCAAATAAATAGATATTGACTCATCAATGTTTTCTGCAAGTATAAGAATTTTTCATGCCTACATTCACAAAGCTTTTATTTTTCCCATTATCCATGAATGGGTCTTGCATTTAAATGAGGTAATTCTCTAGGGAGGGACAAAGGAACTTAACAAACTTTGTTTTCTTTTATGCTCCATTAAGTCAATGTTTTCCTTCCCTCCTCATTCTCTCCTTTAAAAAGCAAGTAAATGTTTATTTTGGAGCAAAATGAAGGCAGCCCCTCTACCACACTTTTTTTTTAACTTCTTTTTTTCTGGTGCGTAGGGTCAGGGGCAGCAAAGTTGCCTTTTGGTTTTTGGTCCGGAGTCGTAAAATACTCATTTTGTAGACCTTTGCCTCATCAAGTAGGCATAAACCAGCTAAGAAAAACAAACCATTTAAGACTCTGCTGTCTGGACTCTGTACATTAGTATTTTGTGCTTTCAGCTGTTGACCATGAAATGTCTGCTCATGTGTAGCAAAATAAGGGTGCAGAAGAATTAACTCTGCTCTTCCCCAAAGCTTTTTAAAATGAGGATACTTTAGTGAGTTCACTCAAAAGGAGGAACATTTTTGGCTTTTTTATGGAAAGCCTGTCAGTAATACCAAAACTTCCCTGAAATTTCAAAAACCAGCTGGATGAAAATTTTTAGCTCTGTGGAGTGTAAAACCTTATTAAAGTCTAAGAATTTAAACTTCATATGTTGCATATTAAGCTTAAACCTTTTGCATTCTGCTTCCTGTATGTTCAATACATCTGCAACCCCCTTTGTTAACCTTAGCAAACCTTTCTAAAAATAAGACACTGAAACTCCATGCATAAAATGCTCAGATTTGTATTTGCAATTGCAGGTTTAAATCTGTGAATTGTGCACCAGTTTCTTTTAAAATAATTCTGAATAAGTGAGTGGTGTCTAAAATTTAATTTCTGTTGGTTTCCAGCATTTCACTGTAGCATTTCATTTTCAGCACTTGTTTGTTTTGACAAATTTTGACAAAATTTTTACAAACTTATCTTTTCAGGCTTATATTTTTCATTCTTATTCTGTGTGATAAAATCTAAAAAACAACCTAGCAGGTGCTAGAAAAAATGGATGAGAAGAGTAGAGACAAGTTCCAGAACTGATCATAATAGTGGTCTTGAGAATTTAGTGTAGGCCACTGTGATAGCATCTGTAGATGGTTGAACCCTTAGTGGAAAGACTAACACTAGAAGCCTCCTACTCAATTTCAAAGCCTCTGTACTTCCTTAAAAATAATTTAAAACTGTATTTGAAAAAAAGTTACATCTTCTTAATTTGTAATTTCATGTTTCAGTATGAATATTCTGCATGGCTACCTCAGCTGAATAGCTTGGATATTCAGCCTGTTGCCTTTGCTTACTGACATTGCACCAAAGACTTGCAAGTATCCATAAGGTTATAAAAAACTGGTGGTCCCATATTCAGAAGTAGCTTGTTCCTTTTTCTTTCTTGTTTCAAAGGGTTGGATTTTACCAGAAGACCAAACTATATTTACAAACACTATCTTTCAAAATGTGCTTCATATTTTATCTTACAATATCTCTTTAAAATTCGCACTTTTTTTTTTTTACAATAAGTGAGCTTAATGGCCATTTGATAGTAAGTTTAATAACTATGTTTTGTGTGTTGGATGTTTTTCTTTTCAGTATGAAGATGTCATGGTTTTACATAACAAGTGCAATGTATTTGCTTTCATTCGTGCATGACTGGCTTTTTGTCTTCTTAAATGTAATCACTTGAAGTTTGTCAGTGGCATAAGACTGTAGGTCACTGCTCAGATTTATCATGCTTTTTCAAATTTTTTTAATATAACCTTAATGCATAAGTTTAAAATTCACAGGCGTTACAAACTTGCATGCTCTCACTAAGTATAAACTTGGGTTTTTACATAACTCTGATAGAGGAGCTCCACACAATTCCACAATTTCAATACATACCTAGTGTTTTCTCATTTTAATTAATTCTGAAATGCATTTTCTGTTCAAATGAAGCCTTAAGAATCCTGCTTTGATGCATTAATTTCTTCCAGTGCCTGATTTTGAGAGTCATGTAAGGATGATGATTTATAATGAAGTTCATTTAATGTGATTAATTTCTTAGTAGTCTCAGAGCACTTTATAGTAGGAGAATTATACTTCAAATTAATTTAAAAATTAAACAGTAAAGTAGTGACAACCATCTGCTATTCATCAAGTATAAAAAGCTCTATCTACAAAATAGTTTATAACTGTCTGAGAAAGGATCACCAAAACACTCTGTAAATATGCATTACTGTCCTGTCATTGCATAGGCTTATAACAACAAGAATCTTTAACTTTGAATCTGACGCCATTTCCTCTGCAAACAGATAAGGGCATTGTGGCCAACATCATATCCACAGGGACAGAGATGGTCATATCCCTCTTCTTTACTCATGCAGGTTAGACACTAAAGAGCTGTGATTCCTTGTGGAAGGACTAGAGGAACTGTAAGTCACCTTCATGTCTTCTCTGAGGCAGGTGATGACACTTTGCATACCACCACTGCTTTATGTGCAAGGATATTAAATGGAAGAAATAAAACATGTCAAGAAGCAGTGCAGGAATGAATTGAAAATAAAACGTGTGACAACAAGAAAGAGGCTAGAGAGGGAGACTTACACTTTGTCTGTAAAAGAAGTGTGAATATGGAAAATTGGCACGCTTTCCAACGGCAAAATTAAATTTGTACTACTTTCCACTCTGTTAACCTTACACAACCAACACAGCTGTGAGGGCTCAATCCAGCTCTCCTCTCTTTCTTCCCTATCAACAAAACAGTTTGGCAATTTCCATTTAGGTCTGTGTGTGCGTTCCCTCTGACGACATCTCAGCTGCACAGCTATTACTAATGACATAATCTGAATACCGTGGTTCTATTTACATGTTATTAATCATCTAATTTGTCTTGCAGAATTGTTATTACTGCTGATTATGTACTTCAGTTCCTTGAATATAGGTCCATTAACATAGCTACCAAATTGTCCTTTGACTTGAGCTGATCTCAGAAAACATCATTGACTTACTGTGTCAAGGGTACTTAGATTTAATTTTTAATGGGCTGCAGGAGCTACAGCTTTACTAGATATCACACATAATATCTGGCGTAATTCTGAAACCTGTAGAAAATAAAGTATCAGTACTTAATCCTTCAAAGACAACTTGTAAAACAAGATTTAGCAGGATTTTGAAACCTCAAACCCAAGAAAGTTCCCTTGAATCAACTTCATTTGTTCCAATCTTGTAATTTTCAGTAGTTAGTGTTTCTGTATGCTTAGGGCTGGCAACAAAAGAAACTCCAGATAGCCAGTTCCTCTACACAATCCATAATCATTTGCATCCATGTGGTCAGGAGAATGGATCTGGGGTCTGGAAATTATGCTGAAGTGGAAAAATGTTGTAGGAATCCTCAGCATGTACAAATTTGGGGATGATGTCAGGCAAGGCAGGAAAGTTTCTTGAGGAGATATCATGGATAATGTTTTGACAGCAGTTTTTACTACAGTAATTGAATATTGAGTGAGAGATTTTGGGTAGAAAACAATGCTATTTGCAGCAGATGTACAGTAGAAACAAAATATACAAACAGGAAAATGTGCTTATGTGAACCCTTGCTATGAAACAACATACATTACACATTCTGAAAGGAAGAGAGCATAATCTTTTGTACTTTGTCAGCACTTAATTTTATAGTCTCATTAATTTTTATGTGACTGGAATATGATTCATATCTCCTCCTATTAAAAAAAGTCAACAATACCCACCTACAACAGGTCCAGTTTTGGTTGTGACGTGAAAGATGGTCCTGGAGCAAATCTTTCCACAGGCTTATGGTATGGAGAACAGTATGTAAGTTCTGTCCCACGTTAAGAAGCAAATTATTTGTGTCAGAGTAAAACTGACTCATGCCAGCTCTCGGATTAGTGTGACTTGGACTACGGATGGATCATAATTCAACACTTTGCTATTTGTAGCCTTGCCATTGAGATTACAAAGCCTCTGGAACAAGGTTATGCAGTACAGGTGGTGAGAGGACTCAGGTAGGAACTTAAGCCTGTGTAATCTCCTACTGTACCACATGCTAGAGAGCAGGATGACAAGGGCTGGGGGTCCACCTTGTTTTTGTCTGAGTCCACTCACAGCAGTGGGTTAACAGTTGATGCTTCTGTGTTTCTTCATGCTGTGATTGACCCACATGTAACGAGAGCTTTTGACACAATCAAAAGAATAAGACCCACATGTAACGAGAGCTTTTGACACAATCAAAAGAATAACTGCTCTCTTCCACAAGAACTGAAGTCGCTCTGACAGGTCCAGTGTTCTTTACAGCACAGGTATTGCAGCAACATCAAAGCACAAAGGGGCATTTAAGAGGCCAGAGGAATTTGAGTAGTACGATTTGAAGGACATCCATGTAGCAATATGTCAGCACAGTAACTTGCCACGTCAAGTGGCTTTTATTTAACTAATCGCTCAATTTGTTGGTCTTGACATCGTCTGTAGAGAATTCTTGACCAACTGAAATATAATGCAGTAGTGTAAGAGAGTAATATCTGCTCTACAAAGAATCAGAAACAGGGCAAAACAGCCTGTTACCTCTGAGAGTGGGATGAAGTGGTTCCTGAAATGTTTGCTGGATTGGATTGCACCCAGGCAATTCTAATTCATTTTACAGTGAGCAAAAGGTGCTAAACTCCATTGTCATTTTGTTTGCTAGCATTCACATGCTGAAGGATATCAAAGGATAACAGTAAAAAAAAGGAAATAATTCAAACCCTGCCACATGTAGTTTCAAAGTGGAATATAGAGATTAACTTTATTGACTCACATTAATGCTAAAAAGAGCTACATGGCTAAATCCTCAAGTGTTACTGTTATTCTACCACACACTCGATGGGGTTTCCTGGAGCTTATCACCTATATCCTTCTGTGAAAATAGTTTAGCAAGTGGTAATAGATTAAAGATACAGCATCTAAAAAATTGTTTAGGTTTCATACATTGAAATAGCGTGGCTAAAGGGGAGAGGGCAGAGAGAAGATTTAGTTTGTGTTTCAAATTCTCATGGATTGCAAGTGGACTTAGAACACAAAAGTATGCAAACCCCCTTGCAGAATAGCACACTATCATGTGATAGCGTACATAGCTTCTTCTGAGCTATGTATGAGGTAACTCCTTCCTGGCTAAGTTTTTGTGGCAAATGCTGTTTTCAGACTTTTTCTGTGCTTTCTCATTTTCCAATTATACTTAATTGGCATTATATTGGATAATGGAAAAAGTTAAATCTAATCTTTCATCATTGTGGTAATGTGTTCTTTTTTAATTATTGTCATTACTTTGGGATTTTAATTTGCATTTTAATAAGTTTAATTAAGCAATCAGTGAATATTTATTTTCAGAACAATCAGTTTGTGATTTTCAAAAAAGTACTGGGGAAAAAATAGATTCCAACCAGCAGTCCAGGTGAAAATAAATGCTTCTGTTGTGCAATGAATTTTAAAAGAGGCATAGTAGCTTTCTGTATAAATATGAACATGAAGCAAGATCTAAAAATAGTTTGTAGGAGAGAAATATAAATCAAAGACAAGAAATCAAAGCCTTATGAGGTACAATCCACACAGCACACAGAAAGATAAGACATGGAGTTCAGGTCGACTAATTGAAGACATTTGACTATAAGACATTGCCAAACGAGATTACTACTTTATAAGCAGCAACTTCTTTGTTTGTTTGTTTGTTTGTTTGTTTGTTTGTTTTCTGGTGAGTAGGGAAAAAAGCTGTCATGCACCACGTTCCTCGCTCGGATTTCTTCATACACAGAACCGCGTGAAATAGATTGTCTTGCAATTAACACATTTTCCACGAGATGGCACAAGAAATCAGTCTTTCTCTGCCCGTACGAGGCGTGTTAATTCCTGTATTTTGATTCTGACAGACAGGTATGCCCTAATAGCCTACTAAGCAATTACAATATAATGTTCCCAGCTGAGAGCTTGGAATTTGTTATTGTACATTAATAACTGAGAGATAAGCATGTGGCAAGGGGAACACTTCTTATTTGTTGACTAGGGAACACAGAATAGTATTGCTGTAGCTGAATTGTTTTTAACTAATATACATAAATATTCATGGAACTTACATGAATTAAAACACAAAGGCATCTGTTACACCATGAGGGACTTAGTGCTGCAATGGGCACTTAATGCTCAATTAGAAAATGACCTCTAAAAAAACCATCTCATACCAAACTCTCTTCATGTGGCTAAGATACTAACATTTGTAATAAATCCCTGGTGGAGTCCACTGGAATATTGAGCACAATGAGTTTATGAGGGAATAAAAAAATTAAAGGATAGGTAGTGGCAGTTTCAATCCAAATTCTTTGCAAGTTCTGCTGAAATATACTTTCTTAACTGCCTACAATGAAATATCTCAGTTTTCCTTGTCAGATAGGAGTGGTTTGAAGGATTAATAAAGAATATTATAAGAGTACAATTTACAGCTGGCAAACTGCAAGCATGGCCTAAATAACATCTATGAGGAATAACAGAGGGTTTTGATTAAGCTTCATCCAATCTTTTTGAAGTGGAGAGTCTGAGGCTTCTCTTTAGAGATACATAGTCACTATATTATGTATTTGTAGATATCAGTACGTGGCAAGTTTATTTCCACCTCTGCATATTCCAGGTTGTGAAAGGGCTGCCTTTTTTTTTTTGACATTAAACACTAGAACATCGGTATTTTTATTACAATTGTTCTACCTAATAAAAATTATCATACTGGCAGGGAAGAAATCAGCCTACCTTCTGTTCTGTGATCCAGAAGCAAGCTATTTTCTCCTTTTCCAGTCCTGCTGGTATTGCTGGTCTGATGTCAGAGTCTGAATGGGACATGAGCCCATACCATACCAGCTTCTACCAAAAGTGCATCTCTCTCTAGAAATTTCTTCTGCCATGGCTTGTATTTGACCACTGTGGTGTCATATTTTGAGGTGCACGAGTACAATTTAAAAGCTTCATTTTCTGAAGCGCAATCATTCATTTATTGTTCTTTTTTTGAAATAAGAAAATTTAGGCTTTGGTCTCCTAGTGGGAAGCATTACCAAGTGTATTATTACAAATATGCTCAATTATGCTAGTTTTAGGTAAATTGCTGGTCTAAAGAGGATTTATGAGAAAGTAAATGCAGGACATGCCTGAACAGAAGTAAATGCAGTGAAGTGTTTCAGTTTATTAAAATCTCTAGATCTTTTGAATTCCTGAATTACATTACATTAATTACAGAGTCATTAGAGAGGTTTTGTTTTATTACAAACCCTGAAATTCTTTCAGTTCTTTAGACATAGTCTTTTTGTTCTGATAAATATACAACAAGTAAATGTCAGCCCAGAAAAAAAAGCCAAGGCAAAATCATATTGCCCCAAGATTGGCATTCAGTGCTTAAATTTGATTTAAATTATAGTTTGGATGAAATTCATTCTCACTGCCTTTTATAATAGTGTAGTACTTTGGACTTGGGTGCCTTACCCTATCTCCTGGGATCTCAAGGATCTTTACCATTCAACCTTGGGACTGGGAAGTGAAGTGACAAGAGTCACAATAAAGATGGATTAATTTGCTTTGCGATAAATGAACACAACTCTTTCTGTGTGCCTTCCCATAATATTTACTGTCTCCTCCTGTGAAGGTGATGACTTGAAAAACACCATTATTTTTTCCAGCCGTACTCTACAGAGTCTCATAGTTAGCTGTCTTACTCTTCATTTCAGTATCATGAAGACTTCCATTTCGAAGTCCAATTTATAAATATTTTGTAATCATGATTTTTATAACACAATAAAGAGATAATGTTTATTACACACTGCAGTGACTGACACAGTTTTCTAATACTTCAGAGTCTCTAGATACCCAGATAATATAGTCTTAGTGAATCCTAGCTGTCCTCAGAACATACCAATTGTGTTTAAAATATAGATTGCTTAAGTGAGTGGTTGACTACAGCTCAGACCCCCCCAAATCTCATTCTTCCACCAATTTTTTTTTTTGCTGTGCTTCCTCAGGTCATTTAGATTTTCCTGCCTCTTACCAAGACTATTCTTTAGTAAGGAAGGCATGTCACTTCCCTTCAGACTTTCCTCACTACATTTATTACACTGAGAACTGGCTTTCTCCAGCCACCAGCTTCTGACTTCTTTTAGTCTGAAGATGTGTGTGGGGGGTGTTTTTTTTCCTCTTTGTTTGCTGTAATAGGTAGTTGCTGTGGTGGCTGAATTTTGTTCCATTCGTGCTGAACTCTAATTATAAATTGTTTGGTTACAAGAGGGTATAGTTAGACTAAAGAGGTGAGATCCTTTAATGGTGAAGATTGGCCCACATTTATGGAAGGATTTAACTACACTTCTGAATATTTTTATTTACTGGAATCCGACCAAATTTTGCCAATTCCTTCCTTCCTCACAGATTTTGCCTTTTTTGACAATGATCAGGTACAAAACCTGGCACTGTTTATTGAGACAGATCTTTTTCTTCTTCTTCACTAAAGTGAAACAAGATAGATAAATAAATTCTGGGGAAATGATAGAGAAATAAATTTTGGGGAAATGATGTGAAGTGAAAGCAGCATGTTTTGCATAGTTAGGGTAGGAGCTATGATTCTCAAGCAAAAAACAAAAAAGGGGAACTCAAAGTGAGACAGAGCAAGCCTACTGGAGTTGTGAGTTATTCTTTCTGAGAATAAAAATATCCTCAAATTAACCAGTCACCTTACATGAGCAAGGGTGTGTGTGTGGGTGTGTGTAAGCCCACATTCATTTCTTCTTCTCTGTATTTGGAATGTGTAACCAAATACACCTTTTCAGAGTATTCCAGCGATAAGGAGGTTTTGTGGGAGCTGCCTTCAGGGGCACAATAGAGCACAAGGGTACTTCAGAAGTCTTCAAATATTTGAAGACTTTAACCAAGCTTGAACTAGACTGTCAGGAATATGTCCACAACCAGTTAAAACTGTAATGAAAGAGATTAGAAAAGGTATGGTTGCTTTCTTTGTGTTTTCCAATGAAAATACTCCCTGGTTTTCCTTTGTGCAGGAGTGTTTGGCCAGAATCCTTAGGGGGATAACTGAGCAGACAAACCATATGCTAGTTTACTGAGATACTACTAGGTGAATGAATAAATAATAGATAGATAAATAATTGACTCACAGGTTTTTCCTTTTTTTTTTTCTTTTTATGTTGTAAAAAAAGATTGAAGGTAGTCATTGGGGAAGTCTTACTTATGTAGTACTTGGGATTCATTACATTAAAAGTATTTTCTTCTCAAGTGACTCTATGAATAAGAACATACAAGCTTTGGTAATTCCATCTGTATTTCACAGGTGTAGATCATGCAAGCTGGGTGTTGTTTCAGCTGGATACAGAATATCCTGGACTCAGGGCAGTTATGAACATTTACCTTTCATCTAGTCTTCCCATCTGCCCTTATTACGGGTTTATAAAAACTAGGTAAGACTAACATTCTGCTGTGTTCCAATACAGATTAATATGAAATTGGTTACTTGTGTTATATGCCCAGGTCTGAGAGCAGAGCTGGCAGGAAGAAAGCACTGTGTGATTGTGCTTGCACTGGTGTGAATGACCTTACCAGGGTGAAAGGAAGTAAGGGTGAAAACAAGCAAGGTTGGCTCTCTCCTAGCCTTCCCTTCTGCATTATGACAAAACTGAATCCCTTTTTGCTCCTTCACTTTCCACTATAAAGGATGGCGATACTGAGACCTGCTCTACCTGGGATCAGGTTGCTCCCCTGCCTGTTGTGTCCCACAGGCTGACGTTCATCTCCCACAGCCCAGTGGGGAGCTCTAACCTAAACTCTACTCTGGACTGATTTTTTCTCCAGATGCTGCAGGAAAGATACCAATCAATAGTTAAATATTCTTGGGTTCTTTGTGTTAAAACGCATTTAATATCTGTTAGGCAGGTTTTTTAACCCCTCTCTTTTTATTTTATCAGCTGGCAGAATGAAGATTAGATCTTTGGTAACAGCTTTGATTGGACTGTTGGCCCATCCTATGAGAATAGAGCCTTAATTGTAGTGGTGACAAGTTGTGGTTTGACCTGGTTGCTGCCCAGGTGACTCTCCAACACCCTCTATTTTAATCTCTGTGCCACATCACAAGACAGAAGTAAACCCATAGCCCTGGGCATTGTGTGGGAAGAGATTTTACAGGCACATTAGCTCATAATCTCTGGCACCCATGCTACAACCTCGGCACCCTGAGCATTGTCTAAGCTCCTTTGCTGCTCCCTGAGCCCTGCAGAATCTTGCAATGCCCTGGGAGGACACCCCAGGGCTCAGCACTTTTATTTACACATGGTCTTCCCTTGGTGAGACATTGTGCACTTCCATTTCCAATTTGCAGTTCCCCTTTACAGAAAGAGTCCAAGGGAAGAGCGTTTGAAAGCGAGGAAGCACACTCATACCTAGGATCTATGTAGCTATTAGACAATATCATGACTTCCTAGCCCTTTAATTAAAGATGGGTCATTTAATGATAGCAGGAGGAAACATACTCTTGAGTTTCAACGTCTGCAATGGACTCTGTGCTCAAAGACTGTGACTTCTGTTTCTTAAATGAAAATGTGGAAGTAAGAGTGAAAATTTAAAAAAAAATTGAAGCAGTAAATCATAAACTACGTTCAGTGGGAAGCAGTTAAATGTGCACTGATACACAGTATGTATATATGTATGTGTGTTGACATGTATACATGTTTATAAAAATATACCCATGTATAGTGTGTGTTTCAAGCCAGCAAATTGCTCACCCAGAAGACATAGTATGTCCACTTTAGGCAAAACATTCTGGAGCAGAACATTTCTCCTTTTATCTAGAGAGAAAATAAAATTCTATTTTGGAACAGATCTGAATTCTTTTATCAACGACTTCAGAGTCATTGCTGTCTTTTCTGTGTAGTATTTGCTATTCCTGTTTCCATCAAGTATTCTTTATCACAACACAATTTTGAGAAACTTGGAGGAAAGCCACCAAACAGAAATACACTTTGAAGAAAAGAGAACATTAAAAGTGTTACAGTTTCATCCTCTTTGAAGAAAAGGCTTATAACAATGTATTTGGAAAAGCTATTGGACTTTAGGCACTCACTTTCAGGAAATAAAGACAATGTCTCTTCTGTTAATCACATTTATCTGCCAGGAACCTTTTACGAGAGATCACAGCAGACCTTTTTTTTCAAGGCTGTAGATTACACAAATAGACTGTTTTATGTAATTTTAGAGGTGAATCTAAATGGGAGCTGAAACTGCTGAGTGTCTCTGAAAATCAGGCCAATTTTACTTAAGTACTTCACTTGCATTTCTTCACACATCTGAAACTTTAGCTAGAATCTTTTAAATATCTTGCAAGGATTTATACAAATCTGAATCTGTGTCAGAATGTTTTTTTCTGGTGTTTTTTCAGCAGCATATCTCAGAATATTTCATCATTATTTTAGGATTTCTTGAGAGCTCAAGCAGAAACAGCATGTTGCACGTAGATTGTAGGGTGCTGCTGGTTTTACATCTGTCTTCTAAGCAGGTTTAGACTGAGCACACTGGATATAATGACACGAGGTGAGTTTCAGCGACTGCAAATGCATTGCTTCCTGCTTGTACTCTTCTGCCTCAGTATGCAGGTCGTGTACAATGCATGGTGCAGAGTCATTGACGTAATTGTCAATTCCAACATCATGTTATGATGATCTGTAAAGATTCAGCTATCAGACAACATTCCAAGTAATAGCCCTGTTTAAGACCAGTTTAAGGCACAGGAGAGTCAACACCATTTTGTTACACCTAAAGAACAACAAATCTGCGTGGTTGAGACTTCTCTGAGAATTAATATCTTCCTTTACAGAAAGAAAGGGATCAGCTCACAATACTTTTAGGTAGTCCAAGCCATTTTTGTAGAGATAGGTTGTTTACATTAGTAAGCAAGCAAACTTGATGATTTTTTTTTATTTTGGTTTTGTTTCTTTGTTTGTTTTTTTTTTTGTAATAGTAATATTAGTTTCTTAAAGAATATTAGATTATTATTGTTTGGTAAGAACCAAAACGTTTTGACTATCAAATTAATGAACTTAGTTTTGAGATTTATATGTAAAGCTAACAAATATCTAATTATATACCTGTGCATATTTATTAAAGAGTTTCTAGCTAATTATGCTAAAAATGGTCAGTGATGCATTTCTAAGTTACTCTGTGATTATTCTTTTCTTTGTAGCTGATGTCAAATTGCTTTTGAATAGAGCAGGAATTCAATTAAAATGAACACAAATGGCATTTAAAAAAGTATTTCTATTAAGCAGTAGCATAATCATAAATGTATTGGCTATGTAATCTGTTTTTTAAAGTTAAAATATTATTTAGACACAAAATGAATGTATCTAGCCAAGCAATTGAGCAGTGTGCACAGAAATGAAAATGAAAGAATTGTTCTCATCACCAAGACCTTCTACTTCTAGAAGATTTCAGGTTCTGTGGTCTATTTTCATACAATCTGAAAAAGTTCTAGATTGTGGTTTTCCTTTATTCCAAATATCTCATTCAGGCTATCAGTAGTATTGTGCATTTGTCTGAATAAGTTGGAAAAACCAAATGAAATTTTCTCTCTTTATTGGAAGAAAAATTTCTCACCATCCCAGTATCACTAGGGGAGCTGCCTGGCTCTACAAAATTGGTTTTTAAAACCTTGGCAGCAAACAGGTATTGTTTCTCACTCAAAAATTTAGTGACCTTAAATGTTTAGTGGTTTAATTTTTAGTTATTCATAGGGTCTCCATACAATTCTGATATTCTCTCGGTACTATTTTACTTTTTCAATACATAAAAGCTGCCTTTCTGAATATAGACATGCAAGAAATTAATTGTTCAATCTAATGTAAACTTGAGAATAATCTGCATTTGGTAATGTTTAAAACTATTTCATATGCTGAGTTTCATGCATGTATAAATCACTAAAATTAGAGACACCTGAGGAAATAATAAAGTTGCATATATTTTTTGACAAGTATAAGTACCTTCTCTAGGCATATATATCATGTATGTCCTCGTTTAGGTAAATCAGTGAACATTAGATAAGATTTAGGCTTTTACAGAAGTAAATTCTAAGTATTTTTGTGTGAGTGTGGCCTTAAAAGTTTATCGTGGTAATATTCAGGTTTTACTTAAGCCAGTTCTATGTAGTTTTATGCAAAAGTCCCCTTTCAACTTTACGTATAGCTGAACTCTGCAGATAATTATTGAGAAAAATTTTACATCTGAACAAGAAAAAAAAATTTATTCTTATTCAACTGAAATATTTTCTTTGACAATAATTTTTATTTAAAACTTAATTGAAATTATAAAAGCTTTCTTTTTTTTTTTTCTCCAGATAATACAATGAGATGTTGCATTCATTTTAAAATGTTCAGAATCTCTTGTTGCTGGAGGTCATTTACACACTCATCATCAATATGAAAAGGCATTTTCTCACACACTTCATCTGAAAAATGCTCCCTGTTTCTTCCTGTGAAGTGCATTGTATTATACTACCTTTATTTGCCTGAACATAGTTTACTTTGTGCAAAGGAATTATGTGCATAGGATGTTCTTCATATTTATAGATGCACACTTAACTAACACGTGTCAAATCAAGGACAATCTAGGTGCATTTAATTTGGGAAAGTGCCTCATTTTTGCAATGTAGCAATAGCATGGGAACTTTCTTGAGAATATAAACGGAGCTTTTTTTATTAAATAGGCAACAAGATATAAACAGGAGGCCTCTATTTCAGAGCAAATAGAAGACTGGCCTTTTGCATTTCCCCTTTACCAAGAAAATATATAAATTACTTGGCATCCTTTCATGATGATTAATTTATAAAGCATTAATATGAAAGGGCTTTGCAAAGCTGTATTTAAGGAATGAAATGTTTTCTGATGAAAAAATGCTATTGATGCTTTCTGACTGTTGTGTTTTCAGCGGTTACAGAAGTGTTAACTTTTGTAAGGAAATACACGTAACATCTTAAGAGGCAGGACTTCTGAAAAACAGAAATTATATGAAAACAATTAGTATTAAAATAAATAACAAGATAAAATACTCCTTTCATATAAAATAGCTAATTAAAAGTGATGTCCAGATATCCTGTGGGTTTGCTATCAGCATTTTATGTATCAGGTCCCAGTATGGTGTGAGGACTGGGACCTCTCTTTAATAGACTGGAAGCTCATCTTACAAGAATCCAAGAACTCTTTTGAACCTAAAAGTGTCTTCCCACCTAGTTCTACTTGCTTGCTAAAGTGTGACATCTGGACAACCAAAATGGTCAGAATGTTTTCCATGCTCTAGTGACAACTAGCTACCAGGATGGAGTCTTGACCACAGGACATGGGAGCTGAGAGGATCTGCTGCTGTGTGCAGAGTCTGCAATGCTTGACGGATATTTGCAACTGCACAGATACCAGACTGAATAAAATCATGGCTCTTCACAAAAGGAAGAAAAAAAAGAAATGCTGGTTAGCAGCAAATGCCCAAGAAGTAGATACTATTTCAGGATAATTTGTGGCTTGCAGATCATCAGTGGTTTTGTTAGTTTGTCTGATAACATCTTCAATCATTTCCAGAGAGAAGAATTTCGTACATGTTATAAGAAGAAGCATCTCCTCTTTGCTTTGAAGTTGCCACCCATTAGCTTCATATGAAGCTCACCAGTTTTTCAAAAGGGAAAAATTACTCTCTACATTTCCACTGCTTGGGATCATATAAAATTATGGTATGCCCTATCTGATCTATTAAATGCCTTGTCATAAGCAGGCAGTATAGTTTTTTGTACCTGGACAAATACAAGACCCTTTAACTGAGAATCTGTGTAGCAATCTGTATATAGCCAATACAGATATGATACATACTTGCTATACAAATATCTTTGTGTGAATGAAGGAGATCAAGACCATATCTGGAATTTGAAATTTCCAGCAGAATACTTGAGTATGTGACAAATTCGTCTAGCATATTCGTTAAAGACATAAATATAGAAATCTTGCTAATTTCTGCCTTCAGATTTGAAAACTTGATCCCCACGTTTAGTGACTCGTTATTGCCTCAGATTTAATTCTTTTTTAAATGACTGAAAAAAGAATAATCCACTGAAAATTCCAAAGGTTAGTTGTATTTAGTGAGTTAATGCTAATAGAAATGTGTATTATGCAGTAATGAGTGCAATTATTACATCTAAGGGTTCAGGAACCTGTTTTTAAAATGGTTTCCTGATGAAATTATCATTATGCAATCTCTGTCTGTCTGTCTGTCTTTTTGCTTAAGAACTTTGAATCTGTTGGCCAATTTTTATCAACCTTGGAAATAGACATCTTGACGGAATTTTCCTTTAAAGCCTATTGAAATTACTGTCTGCAACAACAGAGGGGGAAGGTGGGAAGAGAGAGACTTGAGTCCCTGTAACAGGTGAGTTTTCCCTGGAAAGACATAATGTGTTTGGCAGAAGTGATCCAGTCTCTCCATGTGTGTAGATGAGCTGGTATGATGATGGTGAGCACACACTCATCTCTGGATGAGGAATTGTAATTTGGCCTGTCTGTGGACTGTTAGAAGAGATGCAGGAGAGCAGTGTGGAAGAAGAATCTGTGATAGGTACAAAGTTTGGCTGGTCATGGCAAGCTGGACTTTCTTCCTTCAATTGCTTAACCACCTTAAAGGCCTAATGGTTATATTGTAGAGATTGTTGTAAGGCACAGAAAGAAGAAATGTTAGAAAAATACCAACAGAAAAAAACCCCACCTGCATCAGCTGGAAACCTGCAGGAGAGTTCTGGTGAAGCATCTCAAGAGAAATGTTCGTTTTAGTGAAGATAGGGAGAATGTTTCGGGCTCCTCATACTCTGTGTGCCCATGCTATAGAATTAATAAGTATTTTACCAAGTCAAAGGTGTGTGTTTTGTAAACATCAAAACACATCCCACAAATTTCAGCTGCTCAGCAAAGTTCACTAAACTGATCTGCAGCAATATGCTGAATGTATATGAAATCTAATATTTATGTTGCAGAGCAATAGCCCTAAAACCACATTTTGCTAGGAAAAGATCTCTTTTAATAGACACTCCATCCAAGCACCTACACTACTTTCCTCCAAGTGTGGACTGATGCTGTATGAAAGGTGGGCCAGCTCTAACCTGGAGTGTGAGTACAGCTCATCACAAGTTTATTCAGTAATTCTTTAAGAATGAACACCTAAAGGTGACAAGTTTACTCTAGGATTAGGGCTTAATTTTCAGCATAAAAGAAGCTGGAAATACTAAACTTTCCCTTCCTCAATAAATCAGCATGACAAGGAAGTGTGCTGAAATGGTCACTGGCTCAGATGATGAGAGGTGTGCATATATGTACAAGGAAATAATGAGTCAGGGACATGACAGGCACCCCCTTGGTCTTCTGACAGCTGGGTCATCTGTGTGGCTCAGATGAGATCTTTCACAGCTCTGCTGAAAGATAGAGCTATTTCTCATCACACCATAAAAACTATCTTCACTTAGTGACCATGATCCTGGGCTGCTGACTCTCTGTGTTTTAGTGTACACTTTTGAGGTTACATCCACTATTTCTAATTGTAAGACGATTATCTTTGGTCTCCTTTTAGGGAAGGACTTTTGGAGCCTTGCCCAGACCAGGGCTGTGGGGCCTGGTGATGCTACAACTGGCAGAGAACTGTCAACTTCTGGGAGAAGAGCCGACAAGCCTGGTGCCATCCTAAGCATCACCTCTGCTGCTATGGACAGGTTGCATCCTGCACCAGGACTCACAAAACAATCCCATTGCTTTGCACATGAAACACTAGAGTCTTTAATGAAGACATAATGGAGTTGGACAGGGAAGTCTCTTGGGATTACAATTTAGAGACCTAATCTGTTGCTAAGTTCCTTTGTAGCTCATCTACTGGATATTGCCTATAACTACAATAAGCTCTTTTGGTGCCTCTTAAAATACAGAGAGAACAAAGATGATAATATTTTTCTACATCCTGTCTTTTCCCTCCCTTTTAGACTTTCTTAAGATTCTCTTGAAAACCTTTTCAAGGGCAAGTAAAAGGAGACTAAAATTATACTTTGAATAGAATGGCATGAATCACACACACAACTATTCAGATGAGATTTTAGTTGTATAAGCAATTTTTTCCAGTCATGTCATCTTCAACTCAGGAGCCAGATGAGAAAATATTTGTGCATCCTGTGTTCGTGATATATAAAGCAATGTCACTGCCAGAGTACAACGAGTTTAAAATGCAGTTTCAATTTTTTTGTATGGTCTGCCTTCTTTACAATGTGTTTGACTTTCCCAGGCGTTACTGTGTGCATTATGGAAAGTGAAGGCAAAAACGTACAATGTATCTCTTCACAGAAATAATCATTCTACAGAACCAATCCCCTTCAGAAAATGTTTCAGCAACCCCCATCTTCTAAGTGCTTCAGAAACACAGTCATGTACAATTGATAGCAGCTGAAAATAGTTCTACATATCCTCTTACAATTCGAGAGTTAATGTCTCAATTATGTGTTGTAGATCTGAATTTCAAGAGGGCAGTTTTTATTTCATGACGAAATAATTTCTGGACAGGATTATGGAACGTAAAATTCAGCTCAGGATTGTGTTGATATGTGATGTATATTAAAAAGTAAATCAAATCAGATTGATCGTTTCAATATAAATTGTATAGGAAAGAGGAAAAAATGTTTTGCTGGGAAAGACAAAACATTTCTACCTTTCATTCTTCAAAACAGATTGTTGAAAAAAATGAAATATTACTTCATAGTGTTATATTAACTGCTTTTGGATATGCTCGCATACTTCACAATATTTTTAACCATCAAAAACTCCATGCCTGTGCATCCCAGCTGTACTTCAGTGCATCCAGCTGCATTTTATAGTGTGAATTAGATTTGAGTCTGTCTCATTTTCATCCATGTGCTAAATTGTAGTCTGCAGACCAAAACTAATCCACAAACATTTATTTTGAAAATTAAATTCACACACCAAAACCTAAAGGGTGAAAATCTACACCACAAAATGTTTAAACATCTAGGATGCATGTGCTTAGTCAAAGCATCTCTGACAAGAGGCTGGTTTCCAGCTATGTGCCTAGATAGATACAGAACTTCCGTATATGAGATCCACAATGTACTTTAATATGTATGAACTGCTTTGCCACATCTTGGTTATACTTGAATTTTTAAAAACATGTTCAGACTTCAGGGCATATATAAAATATGAATGCTAGCAAGAATGCAAAACCTTTTCTTATTCACATTTCCTTTGAAAACCAGCAAGGTCACTGATGTAGAATTTAATATAAAAGTAGGGATAATTAACACTGGATTATGAAATACTGTTTTTCCATGGAGGTATGCTGATTGAGACACTTACTGGGTTTCTAGTAAGCACTTGATACTAAGGGTCTGTAAAGGTCTTTCTAATTTAGCACCTTCTTTGCCTAGTCTCTCTATAACAAGATGCTGTTCTGCTCACCCAATGCCTGTGTTTCAAAGAAGTGGCCTAGGGATAGCTTTCACTTCCAAGTACTAATCAAAGTCACAGGTTTTTTGTTTTATATTAACACTGTTGCATGCTTCTGCTGTGTAACTCCTTGAACAAAATTTTTGGTTATGTGACATTTTATAAACACAGTTTTTATGTCAAGTCTTCGCTTAACCAGCCACTGTCGAAGATCTATGCAAACATCCTGCTTAAACTACTTTGTGCATTGTGTAGCAAGCCAGTAGTGACTTTCATAAATTTCATCTGAAATATCAGGTTTAAAAACCAGCTTTATTTTATGCTAAAAAGCTAATAAGACCGAAGGAAATCAAATGTTGGAATTTATAAAAAAAGTCAGGTCTGAACTCTGTGGGTTGCTGCTACCCTTGCCCTGTGTTCTTTGTTAATACAGCAATGCCAACTAACATCAAGGGTCCGGGGAGGTGGGGGCATCCGCCAGCCAAAAGTCACTGCACTGATGCTACACAGATGTCACCTTGCAGGGTCCTGCAACATCAAACACTGAGTCTCTCTTGAATGTCAGCAGTATCTGGAGAAGAAATACTGATGAGACAATACTGGTGAGCATGGAAGGGACACAACCACCATGAGTATTTTGTCAAGCATCCTCACAAAGGACATGGCTGCTGTCCCTTCCCTGCGCACTGCTTCCGTCTCTCAGAGGAGAGCCTGGAGAAGCTGGATGGTGCTGGCTGGAAAAGCAATGTCTGGTGTAGCTGGCTGTGTGTAGGCAGGAGTCAGATGCAGGGACAGGGAGAGGATGGTCTGTAGGTAAGCCGGGGAGCTCAGCTTAGGCTTTTGTGGGAGGAAGGGCTTCAGCAGATGTGAAGCAGAGTCAGTGAGAAAAATAGGCAGGTCAGAAGGGACGTCGGTGAATGAACATGGAAGGTGTGTTGCAGCATTTGTCAAGGAAGAGCTGTCAGTGGCTGAGCTGTAATAAATAGGCTATATTTATTTTTAAGACTGGATGGGTAGGAGAAAAATGTTTCTATGTAATAATAATATCATGTAGAAAAAGTGGAAGCCAAACTGTGGATGTGATTAATTGGAACCAGATTTCTTGCTGGTCATCTTACTTTGTAATATAAATGTTAGGTTGTCTCCACATGAAGCTGACTGAATTTGAATGTGTTTCTGTATTGAAACAAAATGGAACAATTACGAAAATGAAGGTGTCTGTAGAAGTGGTATTGCTGCTAATGAAGTTGTGTTGTGTAAAATCTCACAGAGGTCTTAAAATTTTTGTCTAGTAACAGTTAAAATGTATACTTCAGCATGTTATTTGCCACTTGTATGCCAAATTACGGCCTGATTTTTTTTTTAAAGAAATTTGTTTGAAGTATTGATCTTTTGCAATATAGGACCCACTCCTTTAAATTGTTTGACTAGCACTTCATTTAGAAATTATTTAACACCTGTACAGCTGGAACATGTCCGGGAATATTTGTATTTTTGTTTTTCTCTTTTGGAGCACAAGAGGCATCAATTCTACCGGAACCTCTGTGGGACTGACAACAGAGAATAGCATGATTCTTTGTTATAGCCAGTATCCTAGCATACAGCTGTAATTCTATTATTTCTCTCTCACTTAGCAGCTTTTGTTTGGATTTGAATCCCAGTGAATTTTTAAAAGGTATAAATTCGTTATGGAGCTTTAATATTGACTTGTGCTGTGTAGTTCTAATTAAGTATTCCCAGAAACACACTAAAATGGCATTGTGTTTGTTGTGTTCCTGGGTTTGCTTGTTGGTTTTTTTTTAAGGGAGGAAAAAACCATGGCTGCTATTTTCCACTCACCTAAAAGCTCTTTTGTGATTATAATTCATATTATTCAGGCTCATACTGACCACACAGCAAATAATGTTTAATTGCCTTTGATTACAAAGAAGGAAAAAAAAAACTCCAGCAATTATGTATTTTGTTAGCACTGCTGCAAAATACAAGAAGAGTACTTGTTGATTCCTTAATGACTTGGGATCCCACAAAATGTATGATTCTTCACCATGCTTTTCAGATCTAAATTCAGTGTTGGATGGGGGGAGGAATGGCTTACTGGGAAAAAGAATATTTCAGGCAGAAGCAGATGTATTTATTTTTCCTGTAACGGGGAACAAGGAACGTGATGCAGTCTTAATACATTAGTTTTTAAGGGGTGGGGAAAGAATGACTGAAGTCTGGAATCACAAGTCTGGAGAAATCTGAGAAGCTAGAAGATACATTTGAAAGCTTGAAAAATTATTTCCATTGAGCAGATATTAATGTCTCTACATAAATTTCAAGATCCCCAAACACTTCTATTCAAATATGCAGAGGAAGAATTTCTGGACTTTTCTGTGAATATCCAAGGCAGTTTGTAGTTTTGGTGACATTTTAAACTAGACAGGTCATAGAAAGTTCTGTAGGAAAAATCCAACACTGTTCAACCAGCCCTTTTCTGTGGGAGACAAACTCCAAAAAGAATTAATGGTATCCTCTTTCTAAACCCTGTTACAATCTTTCTGTAGGTGAAGTTCAGTATACAGCAATGGAGAATATCAATCTGTCCGCTTTTCTTTCATGTTGTATCCTTTTCATTTGGTACTCATCATGATGGGGAAAAGGTGACCAAAGATTCCTTTGATGGGGAGTGTGGCCTTGTAAGTACAGAGTAAAAATCTTCTGAAAAGAGAAATACTTTCCTGGTTTCTCTATTCTTGTACAAGCATCTGTGCCATACACTGCAGCATCCACAAGGCAGCTGTACACAATTTAAAATGTAATGTAGAAAGAATGGTGGTGTTTGTGTGTTCCTTCCATTTCCTATTTCCTATTTAATTTTCAGACCAAATTAAGCCTTTTCAACTTTCCTCTCCAAATTAAGAGAGAAAAAATCAGTAGGGACAGAACTTATAGGGCAAAGAAGCAAACTTCAATCTAGGACATTATCTAGAAAAATTATTCCTTAAAAAACTCTCCCAGCAGTGGATATGACAAAGAAAAATCAGTTGGCAGCAAAGACAGATTTTGTAGGCCAATAAAGTTAACGGTTTTGATGTTGTTATCCATTTAAAGAAGTTCCCCTAATGATAATTATTAAGAAAGGCAGGTCAGACGTGTTTAATACTTTCAGATTCACATTAAATAAAAAATTAAGATCATATGGATGCATGTATTTTCCTTGGTCCAGTCTAACAGAAGAAAGTATGCTTATTTATGTTAGTTCATAATTTGCGCCTTAGCTCAAATAGTGCTGTTCCCATTTCAAGGTCTTGAAAGAATCATGTACACCCAAAACAGGAATAAAGATAGCTCAAGTTACAGCTGGAAAGGGTTTTCTCTTAGATGTAAATTATGACAAGTTCCTCTTGCAAGAAGATGCTGTCTTAATTTTTTCATCAGTAAAATGGGATGATGAAGAGTATTGTTCCCCAATACCTAAGAGGATATATTTAATATTATGTATTTGCTGTGGCTAGAAATATGTACCACTGTATTTTTATTAAGATATAGATCACTTAACTAAACATATTATTTTCTCCTAATATACTATAAGACTAAATTTATAGGTACCCAGTAGTCTGTGAATACACATCCTCTATAACAAATTTTCATGTTTGCTTTTTGCTGCAGTGCTTAGGGTTGCCCTTTTTGTATATATGAAAAACAATCAAATTTCATGCAGCTGCCAGAGACTTGCGTATTCAAAAGCATAAAACCTGATTCACCTAGATTTAGCAGCTTGTGTAGGAAGTCATAATTCTGGGAACAGAAAATTAAACTGCTGCTGAACTTGCCTGGCCAAGCACTTGTGGATGCTCCAGGAGCAGGTTCAATGTACAGGGGCAGGGCTTCTTGCTCCCATTAAGCATTTCAAACATCTGCCCCCAGTGCTGAAAGTTCTCTGTTGGCACGTGTTTTATAGCAGATCATTTACAGGGTTGTACATCGTGGGCTTACTTCATCCCAGTTTTGATAATCTCTTTATTCCCTGCATGCCTGACATGATTTGAGATCTGCTGACACAGGATTTCTGTGGTTCATAACATCTATCTCAAGACATAGAATGTAGCTTTAGGGCTTGTACTTTTTAACACTTTCCTGTTTTGAAGCTCATTCCCACCTGATGAAGCTAGAGCCTGACAGTTGTTTTGATTTTCAAGAACGTTCTGACAAAGGTTTATTATTACTGCTTACCCTTCAGTGCATGGACATAAGTTACCAAATGTCATTGTGGGACTGGGTCCCAGGAATGCCTAACCTATAATCCCAGGTACTATCAATGCTATCCAAGGCTTGGGCATGAAATGTCCTGTCACTATACAAAGTCTGCACTGTCTGTTTCCTTCTTAGCAAAATAGGCATTGTACCTCATGAGCATTTCAATGATCTGACTTGCCATTTTGTATATAAAATGTTTTTTTCGTCTACTGGACAATAAATGTCACTTTTATATTAAGACAACATCAGACCTCTGAGCTTCAGTTTCACACGCTTGTTAAATATTTCGATTGCTTTCCTTGGACGGGTTGCCCTGAGATGCATGAGAATATGTCTTTTAATAAATACTGCTATCTTTATAACCCTGCTTGAAATCTTTGTACATTTTTATCTGATTTCATAATCTTTAATGCATTCTTAAGCAGCCCTTTTGTTAGTAGTTTGGTAATCCTGAGCAAAAGACTCTCATATAAACAGAAATTTTCTTAGTTGTCCCTTGGAGCTGTGTGCAGCCTTTTCATGTGGCTTAGCTGTATGACCTATTTAGTGAGGGAACTTTATGATCTTATATATATATTTTTTTTTCTTGGCAGATAAGGCTTTGTGATATACATTCCTGGACAACAAAAAGTGTCACTGGGAGGCTGGGGGCAGAACACGTTTCCTTATACTCACGTGACTAGTTATCTTACAGGGTGTTTCCCAAGCCAGCACGTAGGGAACACAAATCCATGACTATGACTCCTAGGACAATGCAAAAAGTAATGGGAATTAAGAACATGGAAGAAACATGACTATTAGCTACAGTCTGGACACCATAAACTCAAGAAATTCAGGCTTTTTCTTTAGATGTCCTGTAGCAATGTCCTAGGTTTGTGATCTGCCTGAGAAACTGGAACACTACTGCGTGTTTAAAGATTCACTGCTGCAAAGCCTACAAAGACCTTCACGTTTGCAACTTACCCTATAACTGGTCTAAGAAAAACTAATTTAAAAGAATATAAAATAGTTTGTTTGGCAGAATCCCAATGCAGGTCATGAAATGCCAATGGTTACACAATCAATTGAGCAAAAGGAGGATAAAATCCACCTACCTACTAGATTAGATCCAAAAGTGTCTTTTACTTGGTATTTTCTGACTGATTGCTGGTTATGATGCCTTGCACCTGTGTGACTTTACTGTGGTTGTGAGGTCAGTGCTTGATTTATTTTCCATTTAAAAATGGTAGAAGGAATTTTGGAGATCATAGTTTTTCGGTAGTGATCCAAAAGTATGCTATGTGGCTGTAAAAAATCCCTAGTCCTTTACTAGGTAAAAGTTTCAGAAATCCAAGCTATTTTGTGCCCCGTCCAGGAAAATGTTAAGGACTGTCACCATCGATAGGTGTGGTTATCACCTGCCCATTTAGTAAACAGAGTCAGATAACAGCTACTCCAATGTTGGGCTAATGGTTAATGTATTGCAAGGCACAAAAGCAGAAAACGTCTTTTTCTGGGTGTGGTAGTGTTTCAATGCCAAAGTGAAGCATTTTATATATTGTGTAAATGTACACTTCCTAAATGTTCTTTTTACCATCAACTGATCTCTTTAACTGAGTGTGATGAATATAACATATCATGTGCTCTTATGCAGTAGGAACCAGTGCTTCTCTTAGGAGTAAAACAAATTTTCCCCACCTACTTCTCATTTTCTTTTGAAGGATATTGTGACAACACTTGGTTTAGAGTCTGCCATTTCTGGCTGAAAAGAACAGGTTTTTTTGCAAATGTGCAGCTGTTTTGTTTATGTCTTTGCCATTCTAAGAATACTGTCTCCTTTGTCTTTCTCAACAAACATATGAAATATGGGAGAACGGAGAAGTGCCACAAGATGAAATAGATCAGCTGAGGAGCTGACACTAGGAATAAATGCAGAGGAATTAAAAAGAATTTGAAAGCTGGACCACAGTACAAGTAAGCAAATTGAAGGAAGTGGGAGCAGAAGGAAAATTAAAAATAACAGAAATGAAAAGAATAGATACCTCTATGAAGAGCTAGATAAGAAAGAAAACAAAGAATATGAGAAAGTGAAACAAGGTTGGAGAAGAAAACAATCCAGTAGATAAGAATGAGAATAAAACAGGGAGAAGGAATGAAATGAGCATAGCAAAATAAAAAAAAAAAAAATAGCAGTGTTGTGTTTACGTGACTTTAATTTATTTCTACAGAATGTTAAATGTTTTTAGAAGTTCATGGCAGTAAGGTCAACAGAGGAACCAAGACAATTTAATTGAACATGAAAAAACTCAGATAGGCTCCCAACAAGCCTGGTACTTCCATCTGCTATTGCATTTAAGGGTCTGACTTCAGAATGCAAAGTGCAGATCCTGAAGATAAGTACAGCAAGTTCTAAGTAACTCAGATGAGAGAGCAAAGGAAAGTCTTCCTTGAGAGACTTTGGACAGCCCTATGCTCTGCTCCCTCTCATGGATGGAAATTGTTATGTTATTTCGTTTCTGCTCACCTGCTAGGTCTTATGGAAGTAGCATTTATCCATCAGGAAGAACTTCAAAAGAGTGTCTGAATGAGGAACCCTCCCATCACACGTTTTTCCAGCAGAAAAGATAGGACCATGTTGCTAGTGCTGAAAGTTGAGGTGATAGAGCTGGGGGAGTGGAAGAAATCAATTTGTTCTCCCTACTCTTCGGGGTCCTGGACTGTCTTTTCCTTACAAGATCTTGAGAGATACCCTTCCTCCCTCCATCTCTCAGGTCTTTGGTAGCTCATCTTTGGCTCAGGGAGGAACCACCTAGGAGCTGGCTCTTTTCTCTAAATACTGATCCTCTGTATCCACCACAGCATTCACCTTAAGCCACCAGTTTGTAATGAGTTGGGTGGTCACGACCTTTCTCACTCCACATGACCCTTTAGGATGTGGAAACCTTATGCAGGAGCTGGTCTTTTTGTTTGGCAAATAGTGACTCTTCTCATCTATCGCTTCTTTCTAAGCCCACCGAAGCAGAGCCCAGGTTTTCACAGAACCCTGAAAGCTAGTTTGTTTAAGAGATCAAGGATGCTGCAAATGAGCCTCATGCTGGTATTGCAACACTGGGCAGTGAGATTCTCCATTTTGCAGATAAGAAAACAACATAAAGGCCTGCCTACACTGAGGACACATAGGAAATGTAAGAAATATGGTGAGGAGAGAAGATGGAGTAGGATTCTGGGGCCTGTCAGGGCAGCGTTTTCCCTTCACATGTGGCCAAAGTTGGGATGAAGGCATTGCCAGGCTGCTGCAGTGCATAGCTGTGTCTGGGAGACACTAACAGTAGAGTTTGGACCAGGAACCTTGAAGTCCTTGGTAATGATGGAGTTGCTTCTGCTAAGGATTAATCAATGTCTGGATTTAAATATCCTACTAAATTAATTCAAATAAGCAAACATTTTCTAAAACCATTTTCTGTGTCTGCCCTGTGATTGTCTGATAGCTGAGAAATGTCAAATCATCCTCTGTCTGAGACTAAAATATAACAATCAGCCTCTATTTTTGCTGTTCATTCCATACCACAAAGTACTTAGCAAAAAAAGGGTGAAAATGACATTGGAAACTGAGATCTAAAGTTGGTAATTTTGTAGTTTAGGAGGAAAAACAGCGGGGGTGATTTTTATATAAGCTGCCTTCCCCTCCTCAACATAGCTTCATCAAAGTGCTTTATTATATTATCGCTGATGCTTTTGTACTGTTTTCTAATATTGTACTGACTTGTCTGAATCACTTTGAAAATTAGGGCTGCCTCCTTCTGAGACAAATCCCAGCCTCATTAAAATTCATAAAGAGGCAGCCAAAAGCTTTGAGCACTTTTCCACTGTTGCTGAGAAATGCAAGCGTCCTTATTTATCCTGATAGCATATAATTTCAAAGGGTGTCCACATCCATAGGAAACTGGATTTTGATTGATAACATTTAGGACTCACTGTGAAAGAAACTGATTTTCATTAAAGACTTCTGTGACACAAACTAGTCAATGGTATCTCAAATCAGCATTGGCTTAGTGCTTAATAGCATTCTTCTGGTTCAAAAAACTTCATGCTAACATTAATACCGAATCAGTGCTCTCACATAGCAGTGGTGTGATCTTCTCAGGTAGCATGCATATATACCTGGAACTTTGTTGTACATTTCCATTGCTGATTGCATGAACTGTCCCTCATTTTTGGGGACCAGTGGAGGAGGTAGGGAGATAATCACTTGTCTCTGCTTCTGAGTCCAGCTGAGACCATGTGACACAACTGAATACTAGTTGCGAAGTATATTTGGGCACTGCATTGTTTTCCTTTGTCATTCTGCCAAATATGCACTGTGAATAATGATATTTCTCAAAAATCATTCTCAAAATTAATTAGAAAAAGAAAAAAATTGTATGCTTTAGTCGAAGACAAAAATTAAAACATTTTGAGATGGTATGATCTCAGAAATAAAAGAATTTAAATATAGAAATTGTCAAGCACACCAATGATAATCAATCAGCAAGCTTTTGCAGGGCTTTGATATGGAAAGCATCTAAAACTTTCATCAGATAAAATCAACCAAGGTAACATGATTACTTGGAAGTTTGTGTAAATGTCTGTATGATATACTCTTCATTAAAAAAAAAATAAAAACTCCATTATACAAACCTAACACTTATGGCTACACTATATGAACCATGAGTAATTGACATGTTGGCCTTCAGTTTAGAAAGGTCTTTAGTAGTATCATGCAAATATGACACATATTGTAGATATCAATGTAGCCTTTACTTTGATAAGAACTGACATTTTTCTGAAGCTTAAGGTTATCCTAGAAGTAGTGTCTTCAAATTAAAATAGTTCTTAGGTTTAATCTGATTTTGTTTATCCAGAGAGTTGAGGTTTTATATGCAATAGGAGATGTATTTCTGCAACTCACTTAAGCTAGTGCAGATTTGGGTGAGAAGCAGAATACTTTTACTTATCCACAGTGGCATATCTTTCCAGACAGATCTTTATTTAAAAGATGGCAAAAATGGTAAGATCAACTGGTTGCCTGAGATTGACACACTTTCATGTAATAGGGTTTACATTATAAAAATGAAATTATGTATATTTACCTTTAGTTTCAGCAGCGTAATTCCAAAAGCACAAGTCTAAATGCTACTTCTAGACTAGTTAATCATATTTCTGGGTCTGCCCTGGCCTTCCACAATGTGTTGTAGACATACAAAATGTTTCTTGCACACTCTTCTTTTTATGAATTCTAAGAGGTACCAAGTAAAAAATGTTAAAGTTGTAAGCAGTTAAAATCACTGATGTTCATAGCAATTTTGTTGTTTATTACCACTGAGAAAATGCAAGGTATAAATGCAGAATTTTAGATTCTCTATTAAATTATTCTTTTATAACCAGACTTACAGCAATCCCGTTATAACAGTAAATTTGACGGTGGCTTTTTAAATAAAAAACATAGTAAACATGTTACTGATGAATTCTATTACATGTGTTTTCAAAATAACAGTAAGTACACAACACAAACACTTTGTATTTGGAATCTGTATGGCCTTCTAGATTTGATCCATGAATTCAAACCCACACCACTGAATTTTTGTGAACTTGTGTTTAGTAAATCAATGCAAAGATGGTAACAGCTTTGGGTAAATGGGCTTCCGGACAGTTTGTCATACCGGAATGTTTGTACTTATCATTCCTTGTAGCCAAATTTGCTCTGGTTCTCTGTCACAAAGTTGTGATTTTCCAAGGAAATCTTGCAGTCTATGCATCATTAGAAATATGTGATATTGATTTTCAGTATTTAATATTTAAAGTTAAATCTTTAAAAATTCTCAGCATTTTACCTGAAGTAGTCTAGTCCATTCATTGAAATACTGGAATGCATTTGTAAGTCCAAACAGAGGAACTCAGTTCAGGAGTTCTGGACCTGACTCAGACCCATTACTCTTAAAAATATACAGTCTGATTAGGAATACCCTTTGCAGTATTTTTCACACTAACTGGCTCCAAAATTCTCAGAGGTCTTTTGCCTTGAAATCTGGGTTGAATAATACCCATCATGGACCAAGTAAGTTGAATATTTTCCATGTAATGCAGCCTTGTAAACATAAGTTATTTTAAGTCAATTGTGTATTAGCTCTATGAAGTCAGTGAATACTTGATGAAATGCTTTTTCCATACTGAAATATTCATGAAGCTAATTTTCAACAATCAACAAAATCGAGTCATGTTTTTGAAAAAGAAAACAACATCTTTCCATATCTGCTTGTTGAATACAAATGAAAAAAGACCCCTAAAATAGAAGTGATCAAATTCACTTTTTGTATTTGCTCCTAGTTTGATGAGAATTTGGAGTCCCAATCAGACCACAAGTGAAGAGCACCTCCATTATTATTTTGATTTCAGTGATCAGCCATCCTCTTTTGGGAGTCAGTATAAAGTACTGAATTTGATAATGAACCTGGAACACAACCCTGACCAGAGCAGGCACTCTGGTCTGTGCGTTTCATTGAGGAATTTAATTTAATCTAATTTTCTCATTCTCAAAATCTTACTAATGTTTCCTATTTCTCACACACACATACCCACAAAGTGTAACTGCTTTCGACACAGTGGTTTGCCTAATATTTTTATGCTGTCTAGGGTGAAACCTGAATTCATATTTACTAGTACTAAGTCCACTGAAATCTATCAAATCACTGCAGTTTGGCCTAAGCATTATTTTAGGGGTGTTGGTTTTAATTGCATGCTATATCAAATTCAGTCTGAGGAGTTTAATTTGTAAAGGATTCTTTCTGTATGTCAATTTTAGCTTTGAAGTCAAGAATGTATTTTGAACTTTCCTAAGAATGAGATTCACAAATGCCTTCAGGATAGGCCTCATATTTTAGCTGAGCAACCGAGAGATTCACATCTGCAGTTCTAATGGAGAAGGATGCACAGCTGTAACTGCATGGCTTGGTGTGGAAAAATGCCCAATGGCAGCCAGGCAAATGGGTAGAGATGGCAAAGACATGGGATGGTGACCTCCTTATCCACCCAGCAGTGCAGTTTGTCTGGCCTGGTAAAAACAACACAGCACCTTACAGTAGTGCATATAAGCTCTCTAAAAGCTTCACGCTGAGAAACAGGTATTTTCTCAGCGTGAAGGACCATGTGGGGGGAAATTACAGCCTTCCTACCAAGCATGTTGCCTCCTAGAATACCAGAAATGTCAAGATGCTGTAAATCCTAACCAGGCAGAGAGCAAAGGCATGCTATTTAAGCACTTCTTCAGTTTCCTTCAGATTCACAGGTTAAGGCTCTCTTCAGATTCAAGAGAAAAATTACTGTTTAGAAGGACTTGAAACTGGGATGGAGAAGGAGAAAGGTGGTAGCTGGGCTTGTCTTAAGCATAATAGTCAAGTGTTTGGACTGTTCTCTTAGGAAACAGGAGAGTGGATTTACTTACCCTTCTCAGCCTGAGGCTGTCAAAAACGTTATCTCCTACCTCTCTTCTAGCAAAGTGCTGTCAGCACCAGCCTAGCTCTGAAATTGGCTAGAGGCAATCCCCACCCTTCCTGTGTAAGCTTTTCTGCTGCAAAACAAGAAATACAAGAAGCATTAGGAGCAAGACGAACACTGTAAGAGGATACTGTAATGTGACTTGTTGCCAAAAGTTAGGTGAGCTCCAGGAGTGCCTACTGTAATGTACATCTCACAGAGGGCTTAGGCAGAAACAGAGCCTATTGTTGATTTCTTATTACTTTGGTCAGCAGCTAAATTTGGCATCAAAAGCACGGGCAGTTCTGTCCATCCACAGTGTTACTACTGTAAGTACCTGGGAATGTGGGAATCAGAGGACACAGGCTTTGCTGACACCTGAGTTTGGGGGATTCAGAGCTGAAGCCCCGAACTCTGGATGTCTGGATGTGTCTTGGATGTTCTACCTAAATCCTGAGACAGTTCTCCAGTGGATTTATCTTGTTAAAAATTGCTTGATTGTAAAGTCATCCAAGTAGATATTTTTAAAAGAAAGGGTACTTCACCTCCCTTGGATTCAAACCACTTAGCTTGTGAAATAAGAATAAAGAAGTAAGAAGAATAAAATATGCCCACTCTACAATGACCCACCACTAAAAAAGTCAGCTGTGAAATGGTCATGTTATACAAGTCAAAGGTAATGCTAGCTTGTCCCTCTTCAGATGCACAGTTCACATATGATAGATCTGAACAGGCTTGTGCTGGGGTGGTGGGGATGGACTACTTGTTAACTTCACTGTTTGCTTAAATAGATGACCTTTTTCTCACTTGGCATGATTTCCAGGTATCAGTTCTTTGTGTAGATAAACTGTTCTTTTGGCAAACTTGGCTCTTCTTTAACAACTGAAATATTTTGGAACAGATACTGAGCACAACAAAAACCTGAGCATGTCATAAATGTAAGTGTAATTTATGGAAGGCACTCCTGGTCAGACTGAGTCAGCTGCCTTTTAGTTTGTTGACTGCGCTAGTTCTAGTGGAAACAAGCAGAAAACACTGACATGCTAACACAGAGTGATGAGAAGGAATAATCTTATATCTGAAAGGAATAACCTTTCAGCACCAGCAAAAGTAAAATAAGGCAAGAATCTTTCAACACATTCCTAAAAGGCAAGCATCTCTCTTCCGTGGAGAAGACTGGGGGCTCTGGGGTGTCCTTTGTCTACTATAGATCCATGAATGTTCTATAATTGTTTAATTGTACTTTACTGAGCTCATGTCGGCAGTGCAAGATGTAACCTGTGTTCCACAGCCAGACAAACCTGTTTTTGTTCACTAACAGAGCAGTGAATCACTTTTTATTTTGAGCATGTTTTGGAGTTTTTTCATTTGATCCCATGTTTTGTTGGCATGCTTCTCTGATACTGTTGTTACGAATGTGTTCAAATGTCCTTTTTTACAGAATTAATGTAGGTAACGTGGAAGTTAAGAAATATATTAATGGGCTGATTTACTGCCTTGAAACTATTTAGTGTACACATCTGTCCTGCTTCCAGCTAGGAGGGAGTAGCCTGGAGGGGGCATGGCTGTGACCTGCAGGTTATTCTATATCACTTCATGTCATTGCTGGGGGTCATGGAGAAGGGGAGAAAGGGTTCTAGTGCAGGCAAGTAAATGTGGTGGAGGGAGCCATCCAATATTGTCTATTGTCAGGGGGTTTGTGTGAATCATTCCTTTTCTTGTATGCTCTGTCATTAGTATTGTTTCTGTTACTGTTCATTTTCTTATCTTATTGCTGTTTCCAGTAAATTGTTCTTATCTCATCCTGTGATCTTTGCCTTATGTACCTCCAATTCCTGACTCTAGGGTGAAAAGGGGAAGTGGAGGGGGCAGTGTGCGATGTTAGTGGGAGTACTAAATGGAATACCATTCCTAAACTACCATAGACTTATTTGGCACAGACTTATGCAGCACAAAGGGTTGAGATAACAACACATCAGGTGATTTTGACCTAAACATTTGTGGCATTAAATAGGGAGTCACTGTTCATGTGGGTGTTCTACCCAGCCCTGTCAATATTCCTGTTTGTGCTGCTCACAGTGTTCTTTTTCAGAGCAGGGAGAGGGATCAGGATTGCTTTGTTGCTGTACTGTGTGGTATCAGCTTAAAACATGAGAACATCAAGGGCGATGAGGGTTATTTGGACTGTGTATTCAGTGTTTCTTTCCTACCTTTACCTCAGATGTTACCTTTGGGAACCCAGACTATACTGAGTTTGTAGGGGGAAGAGGGGATGATTATTTTTCCCTGCTTTTCACCTCCTTTTCCTCCCTCAGGCCTGTTACAATGCCTGTTGAGAATTTTTCATTTCCCTTGGATGTTTAGGAAAGCATGTCCTTATTGCTAGGTCTGCCAGGTCCCCTTAGAGCAGTCCACACCACATTTAGAGTTACAGAAGAGATTTCTGGGGAGGTGTTTCAGAGATCTGCCCCAAGGCTGGGTAGTCATGAGTGGCATGGGATGTGAGAGGACATGGGCCAGCATTTGGAAGACTTCTCCGGTGGTTTGGAAGTTAACCCCTGAAATCTACAGGATCCTGTGTCAGAGCCTGGAGGGATTGATGTCTTGAGACATTTTGATGCCTAAGTGTGTGTGAGGGAGCAGGTTGGGCCTTACTCTTGTTAGGCAGTGAACTGCCCCCCACTCCAGAACCTGTGTCCCAGCCCAGCAGAGCTGCCTCACTGGCATGTGAGTCAGGGCTCCATTATTCCCTCACCCAGCTCCTGAGTGGCCAAATGACCCAATGTCCCACCCTGGGGGGAGAGCCCATGAAGGCCCAGGGGTATTTAAGGCTGAGCACAAGGCTAGCATATCTTGAGCCTACCGTCCTTTTTGAGTTTGAGCACTGTTGGGACCCAGGAGTTGGTAGGTATTTGTGTGCTTTTCTTTATCTTTTCTGTCTTTCTCTCCTAATTCACTCTTCTTGGAACATTTTGAGTAACTTAACATTGAATAGTTTTAAAGTTTGCTAAGTTAAATGGGCCAAACTAATGCTGTGAGAACTGTTTTGTGTCGATTGGATGTTGTAGTAAACATTTTGCCAAATGTTTTTCTATAGTTTGCTGCTACACTTTTGTCTTGTTTTGACTTCTTGAGAATATCTGGTCAGTATTTCTCCTGTGAATTTAATCCAGAGTACAAGAACCACTGTAAACGCCTTTTCAGCAAGTCATTTGGAGCCTTACATTCTGTTAGAGTGATAAAAAACATGAAAGAAAAATGCTGTGGCAGCTCCAGAGAGGCATGAAGTTATGCAACAAGCTGGGCCCTGGCTGCTATGTGTTGGACACTACTTGTTGCTATACAGCACCCTCATGGAGGGAAGGAAGAAAGCAGACCAACAGGCACCAAGGCCACTCAAACTGCAGCTGAACAAGAGGAACGACCCATGCCAGTAGCAGTTGTCCCCATACAGAAGAAGAAATCCAAGAACAGCTCTTATAGTGAGGGATGAAGAGGAAGCAGGGTCTTCAGAGCAGGGGAAAGAGGCAGGGCCAGACATAATCCCCTGACCCCTATCCCTCGGTGATCTGCAAGATGTGCAAATAGATTTCAGCTGCCAGTTGAATGAGCCCCGAGTGACCTGCCTGCTCTGATGCTGTGATATCATGGCCCACAATATGAAACTAGATGGTAGTGAAGCCAAGCAACTGGGATCCCTGTCCTGGTATGTGGGCATTGAGAGGGGAATTAGGTAGAGGACAGAAACTCTCAGCCTTTGGAGGTGATTCCTGTGGAGCATGAGGGAAAGGTATGATCAAGTGTCATGGTTTGACCCTGGCCAAATGTCAGGCACTGCTCTCTCTGCTCTCCCCTCCCACAGCTGGGCAGAGGAGAGGGAAAAAAGTTAACATACACATACAAAGGACTCACATTCTGAGATAAGGAACTGGGAGAAGACGCACTGAGGGCAAAACAGCCTGAAACTAAAAGTTGCAAAGTCAGAGGAGGCTAATGAGAAGTAAAAATAAGATCTTAAGACACAGTTTCTCCACTCACCCCCCGTTCCTCCTTCCCACTAGCAGCACAGGGGGACAGGGTATAGAGGTTTGGGTCAGTCCATCTCCAAGACTTTTCTTCCACTGCTCAGGGAGCGGAGTTTTCCTCTGTGTAGTCATGGGGTCCCTCCCACAGGAGGCAGCTCTATGCAAACTCCTCCAGCGTGGGTCCAATCTCACGAGAAGCAGCAGCCCTTCCAAACCTGCTGCAACATGGGGTGCAGACTGTTCCATTCTGGGAGCAAGGTCTTTCTCTCTATATGGGTCTTCCACTGGATCACAGCTTCCTCCAGGCATCCACCTGCTCCTCTGCCGTGGGCAGCTCCCCACGGGCTGTGGGTGGATCTCTGCACCCCGTGGACCCCACGGGCTGCAGGGGGACAACCTGCTCCCCCAAGGTCTTCAGCACAGCTAGCAGAGGGTTTTCAGCTCTGGTGCCTGGAGCACCTCCTCCCCCATCTTCTCCACTGACCTTGGTGTCTCCATGTTGTTTTCCCTCACATATTTCTCCTCCTCCTCCTGCTAAAAAGAAGTGTGTGCTCACATTGTTTTGATTTCCTCTCAATTATGTTATCACAGAGGTGTAACTAACATCACTAAGTGGCCCAGACTTGGCCAGCAGCATGTCCCTCATCTTCAGAGCCATCAGAGATTGGCTCTACTGGACATGGTGAAAAACTTCCAGAACCTTCACAAAAGGACAAACAGGAGTCATTTTGGTGCCCCCCCCC
>VZRM01005894.1:1234237-1250465 GCA_013397955.1 Grantiella picta | reverse complement strand
CCCCCACTACCAAAAACTAGACCAAGCCAAACCAACACATCAAGAATGATCTAATAATGTACCCAAGCAGTTGGAAAACAATGGAGAAACGTATCCAGTACCTGAGGGAATTAACTGTGCTGGAGGTAAGCCATGACAACTCAAATAATGAGCAGTCACCCTGTGGATCCAGATGAGGTCCAATGTACAGAATTCATGTGGCAGAAGTTTATAAGGAATGCACCATTCTTGTGCACCAACTCATTGGCATAGATGTCAATGAAAGAAGAACAAACAGTGTCTCAGATGACTACCTTCTCAGATGACTCCAGGAATATGAAGATCATCTTTTTTTCCTCCGTAATGACATGCACCTTAGCTGCAGAAAAACTGTCCAGGTCACCAGAGAAGAGACGTAACATACATGTTGGTTTGTGATCAAGAGGTGGATTTACCCACAGACACTGTCTCCCATTTATCCCTAACTGTGATGCGTGCACTGCAATCAAGCAGGCCAAGTGGGTAAAGCCTCTATGGTATGGTGGATGATGGTCAAGCTATAAATATAGGCAGACCTGGCAGATTGATTACATCACATTGCTGCCAACCTGCCAAGGCAAGTGCTACGTGCTCACAATGGTGGAAGCAACCACTGAATGTCTGGAGACCTACCCTGTGCCTAATGCCTGGAGCCACTGCCTGGAACTCCATCCTGGGCCTTGAGATGTAAGTCCTGTGGCAGTGTTTTACCCCAGAAAGAATTTACTTGGGCAATGGGAATAATTTAAAAAATAGCCTCATAAACACCTGGGCCAGAGAGCATGGTAGTGAGTGGGTGTATCATATTCCCTATTGTCCTAGTTTCAGCCAAGGACGGGTTAATTTTTTGCAGTAGCTTAGAGGGTGGAGTGTCTGAGAAGGCATGGCCGGGACCCAGATGTTATTTGATACCACATCAGGTCATTGCTGAGGGTGGGGAGAAGGGACTCTGGCTTCTGAGAAGAAGGGCATGGCTTCCGGTCAGGAAAGAATGTGGCAGATGGAGTGGTCGGGGCAACCTGGCACAGGTCCTGAGCCATAGAGAGCAGTGGGGTGGCACTGTCTGCAAATTGGGTTGTATCACATTCAGTGAGCATTTTGCATGTGAATCACTCTTTCTTTTGTATGTATACTTTTGTTGTTAATATTGTTGCTCTTACTGTTCATTTTCTTATCTCATTACTGTTTCCAGTAAATTTTTCTTATCTCAGCCTGTGATCTTTCACCTCCAATTCTCACCTCCATCCTACTGCAGCAGGAAGTGGGAAGAAAAGGGGGAGTAGTCTGGTTTGGGAAGGTCTCAGGGAGGGCACTGAATTGAGGCGTACCATTCCGAAATCATAACACCTGACAGCTATCATGCACCAGCCTCTGGAGAAATTGAATGGTACAATGGACTGTTAAAAAACATCTTGAAAGCAATGGGGCCACTGAAGCCTTCAAACATTGGGATCTGCATTTAGTGAAGGCTACTTGGTTAATTAACACTAGAGACTCCACTTTGCACTCAATCCTACTCCATCCTACTGCCTGTGATGAAGATATTGAAGAGCATAGGTCCCAAAAGAGAGTCCTGAGGGACACCACTCATCACTGACCTCCTAGACACAGCCATTGACCACAACTCTCTTAACTGCATCTATCCAGCCAGTTCTGACTCCATGTCTCTCTAATTTGGAGACAAGGATTTGATGTGGGTCTATATCAAAGGCATTACAGAATTCTAGACAGAAGACATTTGTTGGCCTCTGCATGTCAGCTGTTGCCATCACTCCATCACAGAAGGTCGCCAGATTGGTCAGGCACAATTTGCTGTTAGTAAAGCCACGCTGGTTGCCTCAGGTAATTTCCTTGTCTTTTATGTGCCATGGTGTGGCTTCTAGGAGAATCTGCTCTGTGATCTTCTCAGGCACTGAGGGGAGGCTCATTGGTCTGTAGTTCTCCAGATCTTCCTTTCTCCACTTTTTAAAAATGGAAGTGATGTTTCCTTTTTCCCAGCCACTTGTGACTTCACATGGTGGCCTTGACTTTTCAAATATGATGAGATTGGTTTGGCAACAACATCAGTCAGTTTGACCAGGACCCTGGGGTGTATCTCATCAGGTCCCATAGTCTTGTGGCTGTTCAGCTTCATCAAGTGATCCCAAACCTGCTCTTCACTCATAGTGGGAGGGTCTTCAATCCCCCATACCCACACAGAGAATCAAGGACTTGAGGCAAGTGGGAAGGGTGATTGCGAGTGAAGACTGAGGCAAAGAAGTCATTGAATACCTCATGTTTCTCCACGTCAGTTGCCGCCAGTTCATCCTTCAGGTTTATTGGGGTACACCCTCCTTGGCCTTTCTTTTGTCACCTGTGCACTCACAGAATCTCTTGTTATTCTTCAAGAGACTTTCCAAGTCCTATTCCAACTTTGCCTTGGCTTTTCTGACCTCTTCCTTTCACATTCAAACTGTATCCCTGTACTCTCCCTGGTTCACATTCTCTGCTTTGACTGGCTGGGCATTTCTTTCTTACTCAGTTGGAGGAGCAAATCCTTGCTCCACCATGCCAATTTCCAGCCTACCTTGCTCTATTTCCTACACACTGGGATAGAGAGAGAGTTCCTGTGTTCTAAGAAAAGTGTCCCTAAAGACCTGCTAGCTCTGGTCAACATCTGTGTCCATGAGGACAATTTTCCAGGGGATGTCATTCACCAGCTCATTAAAATGCTGGAATTTCACCCTTCTAAGGTGAGTTCTGACTTTGCTCCTCTCCAAGCTCCTGCTCATTGAGACCCCAATCTCAGCCAGGACTCAGTCACTACAGCCTAGGCTGCCTGCCTTCAACCTCAACTCCTTTAATGAACTCACCCTCACTGGCAAGCACTAGGTCCAGTGGTGCTGGACCTCACCTCTAGATGGTTTATCTAATACCTGGATCAGGAACTTGTCCTCCAAGAGTCTCCTGGGTTGCTTGCAGCTGGCTGTGTTGTTTTCTCAGCAGGTGTCTGGGTGGTTGGGATGAAACTTTGGGAGTGCAATGATACCTGTATCCAAATTAAATGTCTCTTCAGCGGGCTCCCCCCGTGTCCTGGAGTGATGTTATGATAATCCATTATCCCCTATCGTTGGTTTATATGCCCAAAAAAAAAATGTGGTCCTGTCACTTTAACTACGTTCAGCTGCAGAAAGAAACGCGGGTTGTTTTGAAAAACTTTTTCCCCAAGCCTGGCGCGGGGGAGGATTCTTCGCTCAGCAGAGACTGCGCGTGCTGGACGGCTGTTGGAGTGGACTCTGTTCCAGTTCGGTTTTTTCTCTTTTATTTTTTTTCATTTTTTTTTCTTCGTTTGGACTCTTTTTCTTCGATCTGCTTTGTCACCCCAAGATCCAAGGGAGCCAGAGAACTGCAGAGCTCGTGGGGAGCTCCACCCAGTCCCCAACGGGGGGTGAGGAGGGGAGAAGCTACATCAGAGGAAAAAGACTTTTTTTTCAATCAGGTTTAATAACTATTTTATTTTTCCCCTTGGATTTCCCCTTCCCCTGTGCCTTGCAGGGCACTTTGCGTGGTTTTGTTAAATAAATAGTTTTTTCTTCACTTCCATCTAAGAAATTCTGTTGTGGGTGGGGGAGGGGGTGTCACAGCCCTTCGCTCTCGGAGGACAGAGAGTTTTATCATTAATCCAGGACACCCCGGTCAGGCAGCCTGTAGTAAACCCCCATCACATTTTTGGTCCTGTCCTTGATTTTCAACCACAGGCTCTCAACCTGTTCTCTGGTTTTCAGAGGCAGCTCTTCACAATCGATCCCGTCCTAAACTTAGAGTGCAATGACCCTGCCTCTCCTTCCTAGCCTATCTCTTCTGAAACATTTGTAGCCCTGAATTGCAATGCTCCAGTCCTGTAACTCACTCCACCATGCTTCTGTGATAGCAATTAGGTCATGATTTTCTAAATGTACCATGACTTCCAATTCCTCCTGCTTTTAACCCATGCAGTGTGCATTGGTGAAGAGGTACTTCAGCTGAGATGGCAATCTCATAATCTTTTAGGAGGAGTCCTCTCTAATTCCTTTTTGGATGGTCTACAGGTGTTTTCCTGCTGTTTCCTAATGTGCTATTATTTTATAGTTCCTTACTGACACCCAGCAGAGCATCTCCTCCTCCTACTAAATCTAGTTTAAAGCCCTATTTATTAATAAGTCCTGCCAGCTTGCTCCCCAGAACACTCCTGCCCCACTTGGTCAGGTGTGCCGCAACAGCCAACATCCCTAGTCTCTCAAAGGCATGTCCCAGATCAAAGAACCCGAAGACCTGAACAGATACCGGTCTTGTCGTTCAGCCTATCATTTGTCTACCTCTGACTGCGTCCCAGTCCCCATCTTGGGAAGATAGAAGATAATACTCTCTGTGCTCCAGATTCTTTCAACATCTTTCTGAGACACATGAAGTGTCTCAGAAGTGGTATTTCAACATCTCTTTGTCGTGGCATCATTTGATCCTATATGAAAGAGTAGGAGTGGATGATAGTCCTCAGCTTTTAGTAGGCTTGGTATCCTCTTTATGGCATCCCAAATGCCAGCTCAAAGTATGTTCTGTAGGCAGCAAACTGCTCTAGAGAGGTTATCCATATGAAAAACAGCTGCTTCCATGCCTCTCTGTGACAAGTCAACAAAACCCTCCATGGTTTTTCAGTGGCACTTGTTCTAACTTTATGTGGGATGATGTTTTAGAGTAGAAAAAAATATTCTGGTTTATATATTTTAATCTGAACTACTTCTCCCATTAAGAAAAAAAAAAGATGGCTTGGCTCATTTTTTTGTTACTAGAAGCTCAGGTATTTGCTTATGAAAATGGTGTCAGGAAGCCAAATTTACTGGTGTAATCCTGACCGATGACATCTATCTGTTAGAAGGCTGGTTTCTGCAAGGAATGCCTAATTCTGTTCATGTTATCATTCTGGCAAGATCTCTTGGTGTAACCCAGGGTAGCTTTACCTGTGTGAGATGTCATGATTAGGTTCTGCTACAAACTGCATCTCCAAGCTGCCTGCCTGAATCCAGTTTGTATCCTATTGGCTTGTATTCTGTTGTTAGCTTGATGCTGCAGCTACAGAACATTATATAGCACTGGATTTCATTCTTTGGTCGATTGTTTCATGAACCTTTGTTAAAAATCCGCCATTTGTGTCCTGTTTCAGAGTCTATTCCATATTCTGCATATCTTCTGCATAACTCATGCAGAGGATGGACTGTAGTGTTGCAAAGAATGACTAATTCTTTCTCTATTGTGATGACTCACTATTTGTTGTTCTAAGAAACAGGCTTCTCAAATGATGTCTCTTAAAGTTCTTTTTCATTTTTTATCCTTTCATATTTACTATTTATCAGTCTCGGCAGATAAAAGACTTTTAAAATTTTCATATAAATTTTCCTACAGTATCGTCCCTTAAGTATTGTCTGTAGAATTTTTACCTCCTACATGAACATTTAGGAAAAGATCATTCAAGTATGTAACACAATGAATAATTTAACATTTGAAAGACATATTCTCTCAATGCTACAATTAAAGCACAGTTGCTCCTTACATTTATATGCAAAGAAATTTTCTATCTAATCCTGTTGATTAATCACGTCTTCCTTTTTTTCCAGTGACTAGCTGTCTAAATTTACATGCCTTTTGCAATTACCTTAAGCACAGACCTACAAACTTCTGCTCTTATAGCTGTCTATAGGTAATTAATCATAGAAATAAACATCTAGGTGTTTATCCTTTAGTAAAATTTGGGTAATTTATTTCTGTGTTTTGTATTTCCTTTGAACTGTTTCATGGTCGAGACCTGCAGCAGAGATGTTTTAGTATGCAGATTTTTCTTTTCAAAACCCTGCAGTTTTTCCTCCATTTTGTGGTACACAGAGAAGTTTACTGTTCACTAAGAAAATGTAATAAAATTATTGTATCTTTTGGCAATGTAAGCTACTTTGAACAATAGAATTCTTTTGAAAACACCAGCCAGCAGAACATTCTTGTGGCGCATGCTTCAGTTTTGTGAAATGATTGGTTTTGTTTGCTTTGGGTTGGATCGGTGATTGTAAATACATTTTTAAAATTGCCTTGTCATAACTTATTTTCTTTAAATCATTATATTTTTAATGTCTGTGTGCCTTATGATGCTCAGATTGGCTGCATCATTAACTCCTGGTGAAAAGAACTACAGACTTAAAATGTATTATATCTTTATGTTAGATGGATGTTGGCATGCACTTAACTTTGAAAATCTACCCCCTTGGTAGCTATGACAACTTGTGACAGATTCTGGGGTATTACAAGCAAATATGAAAGGTGGTGAATAGCACAGAGGCTTAGAAGAATTTCTCTTCAAGGTTACCTACTGTCTGTTACCCCACTGAATTCCTTCACAGCGTGGATAGTGAAGGCACTTTACAAATACTTCAAGCTTGTTCACATCCCAGATGTCTTTATGTGCAAGAGACTACAAAGAAATGAAAGAAGTTAAAGAATATAAGCATTACGTGAAGCAGTATTTTTATTTAGGGCCCTTGATTTTTTTTCTGGATACATCTTCATCTTTCATGTGTGAGACTCCATTTTTTGTAAAGGACTGGAATGTGGACTATAGGCTATGGTAACTTCATCGTTCATCTGTGCACATATCTCCTTCCTGTGCAGCTGCTATTCAATTTCAGGAACTGAGGATGGAAAAAGACAATCTTACAGTCTTCACAGAGTGTCAGTGTCCTTCATATGTTGAAGATGAGGAAAGGTTTGTTGACTTCCAGCATGTCACCCAAGGTCATTGTGGCATTTATGATCATGGAGAGAAACTGCGGAGAGTGAATCACCTGCTAGAAAGCTCTCTCCACAATTCAGATCTTTCTTGGGATGTTTCTGGCCTGGAAAAATACATAGTCTTGCTGCCTGTGCTTGTTATCAATACTAATTTCAGCTTCTTGGGAAGAGAGAAGATCCCCAAAGGGCAGATCAGCTTGGCCTTCACTTCCTTCCAAGGCAAACATCTTTGTTTTTGCTATTTAGAGACTTATTTGTTAGGCAGTGCTTTGAGAAAGAGGAGGAACAGTTTCAGTTTGAAAGACAAAACGCTTGTTTCATATGTTTCTGCTGGAAGTCTTATGGAAAGCAAGAAGGCAGTGCCCAACAGGATGAAATCCACTACAGAAATGAGAGGCAAAGGAGGGAAGAGGAGGCAAGAGGAGAGAAGATGAGAAAAAGGAATGGACTGACTTCTTTCAATAAGCTGCTAATCTGTAAGCAGTGTTTACCAGCTGAAGAAAAATAACTTTGTGTTCCAGCTTTCTTGATAAGACAAGACCATTATCAAGTGTGTCTTCATTAGCTGGAGCTTCTTGGACACACTAGCAAGCCACTCAAAATAAAATGAGCCGAATAGTCTCAGTCTGTGGAGTCAGCCACAAGCTGATGGAGTCATCCTACCCATTGGGAATCACCTGATGAAACTGAACCAGAAATATAAAAAGCAGCCAGGACTTGTAGGTCTGTAGAGTAGATTGGGCCAGGGATCAGGAGGTGCAAGGTAGCACTGAACAGCACAGAGTATTTATTACTACAAGCTGAGCAGTGTTAGCATGGTAAAGGGAAAATTTAAGGAGAGGGTTGATTTAGGATAATGATAGTGCTTAGTAATAATTCCAGAGCTTCCTCTTATGCTCCAAGGGCTACAGTGTCAAAGAATCACAATGCTTATTTAAAAGTTGCAAAGAGGAGCTGGTGTGGCTTGTATCGTGGTCTGTAAAGTTTATGACTGGTTGTGAGCATCCCTGGCATATTGGAAGGAAACCTGCATGGCCAAAGTGCTTGTTGCCTGTATGCTGCTGTCTTTCCAATACACTCTTCCTAATAGAACACACAAATAACAACAAAAAAATCTATAAAAAATATCTTGTATTTCACTCTCAAGTGTGATCTGTACAAACGGAATCTTGTACTTCCTGGTAACATAAAAGGCTGTACGAATGGCAGGGGCACTTTGTCAGAAAAATTCCTTCGGCTCTGCTTCTGCTTTTCATGTTGTCTTCCACAACATTTTAAAATATTTTATGAGCTGAGGAGGATGAAAACATTGAATAAGGCCAGGGGTATGAGCACTTCAAAATATTTCAGAGGAGAAAATACAAGCTGTAGACATGCCTGAAATAAACATGCCTGGTGAATGCACTGGAGTTCTTTGAGTGCACTCTAAATTTGCTCTCAAAAGTGAAACACCAATATTCTCACTTGGAGGACAAAGGTGTATATCGCAGAGGAAATAACAGTAACTTCTTACAAGACCAATAGAAATTTTTAAATCAGATGTCTGTTCCATATTTGACCTCTTTTATTCTTTTCCCTGCACCTTTCAAGTTTCATTAATAAAATCATAAGATAGAAAGATAGAAACAAAAGAACAAAATATTACTGCTTGTGCCATTAATAATCTTTTTTCTGGCATGTACCAAATTCTAAAATTTTGCTTCTGTGTTTGGTATCTTCTTGGCACCCCATTTTCAATCTAGTTTAGGATATTCTAACATAGCCCTGGTTACCATCTTTGCTCTCCTCTGAGTCAGCTCAATCTGCATCTCAATACTTGCTTAGGTTTTGGGTACTGTGGATGTCATCATGATATCCCATGTGTTTATGTGCTCTGCAAGATAAATCAATTGTCAGTGTACTGCGTATATTTCTTCTGTAAATGCCAACTTATTCCAAATGCCCACAACACAACCTCACTTACTACCATCTCATCAAAACACTGGAGTAAGTCTGCATTGCTCTAATATTTTTTCTTCTCTAGAAGAGAGCTTTGAAGTTGCCATCTATGTATGCAGGTTTTAAACATGCATGCTAACTGCCCAGAATTAATGAAATTAGGCTTATTACTCACATTTTGTTGCTAAAGGCATTTCTTTTTATGGCATATACTCATGAGTCTTATTATAGCACTAAATGCAGGAAGTGATAATTTTACCTTTTATCCAATATTGCATCATTTTATCATCCAATTAAAGTCCATATGTCCTGGTTGAATCTACCATATCTGAATAGAAGTTACCTACCTTTCAGCCCACACTGTCTCTGATAGCCAGTGATACACATCTTTGTAAATTATCTTGAAGGAAGAAATTTTTTTGGTGCTTCTGAATAACTAACTTTCAATTATTTTCTTTTACTGCTAGGAAAAAATCTTGAAGAGAAAGCCACCCTCCTTCACTTTAGGGGTCCAAAGCACAATGGGAATTTTCTTATCAGGAGTCTTTCCCCTACTTACTCCTATAATTAACTTTCGTCTCCTGTATCAGGCTTATTACGTTCACTGCTGTGTTTTGAAATTATGTCCGTGATCCTTTCACAGAATTAATTATCACCTCTTTCCCTCTGCATGTGGTCTGCAAACTGTACCCTTTCTCTGAGGTTTGAAATGACAACATTTTCAAATTAATTTTATATAAATGCTTTTGTGATATCTTAAAATCCAATGACTTTCCTTCCTTTTGTTAATTCTCTTGTGCTTTGGAGTCCTGACTTTTCCCATTTGTGAAGAAAAGGAAGGCTTAGTATTGTTTGGGAACTGGGAGTTTTTGAAGATGTTGCTGGATCCTGTGGCCAAAGTGAAAAGGAATTTGAATCACAGTTTGGATTCTGTATTTGTCTCATTATTCTTGGTCCTCAAAATGTTGTTTGGTTGGTTTTTTGTGGTTTCTTTTATATAAAGAACAACACAAAAACAATCCCTCCAATCATAACCATAAAAAAACAAGGTAAAATATTTTAATCTAAGGTTTTCCTTCCTTTGTCTTTGATAAAAATTTCTGGGAAATCTTCATTATATTGGTGCTAATGCTTTTCTTTACAAAAGGATTGAAGTGTAACTATATGTTTGTGTTTTAATTTTAAATCCTGGTGAAAATTAAATGCTTAGAGAATGACTTTCAGCAAAGTTCTTAAACTTCAAGGGGCATTTCAACTGAAATTCAAGGTAATTGTAAATGAAATTGGGAAAACAGAGTAATTTTCATCTCTCTGTACAAATTGATGGAATTCTTAGAGTTTGTTGGAGTTAGGCAGAAAATTTAATGGGATCTGGACACTTTAGTTCAGTTGGCTCCTCTTAAAATGCCAGTTAATACTGTTTGTCCTCTATGAAATAGTTAAGGACTTTCTGTACCAGAGTAGCAAAGGTGCAGTATTTGTATCTAGCGTGGTATGAGTTCAATTGGTATATCAGCTCACCTCTCTCTCTCTTTAACTGATTCTGGGGACACCTTGAAAATCCCATAGGGTGAATTCTCTTGTTTCTTAAAGCAAGGTAATCAAAAATTTCTTGGTACCTTAGCAAGTGTTTTGCATTTTCTTTCACCAATTCTGCACTTATTTTTGCCTCTTAAAAATACTTGGGGATATGAACGGCCACAACACTGGCTGCATCCAGCCAAGATGTACTTGCCAGATAGTCGGTAAATTAGTCACTAGTGCAATTTTGTATCTTGGATAACATCAGCCTAAAGCAATTTGGAGCAGTTTAGCCACGTCAGGTGTTAGGGCTAGGGACATACTTGTGTCCTTTGCTAGTACTCTAAAAAAGCGACTTGCTTGTTCTTCAGTGTTAATCAGCTATCAGTCAGCTATCTGTAGTTATTTGTCAGGAGATTTTTCAAAACTTTAATATGACACACCTGTTATGCCTGCATTGGTGCAGTCATCCATTCACCTGGCTTAACTAATTATTGCTGTTTCCTTATTTATCACTCTCTGGGTCTGCTGTACTTGTCCTTTTCTAATAGACTGAAAATCAGAGATGGAAAGGAGTCACTGTTGCATACACACTTCTTCCACAGTGTACAATTCTTCCTTCATTCAAAATGGTTAGTTTCATGTTACTGCTGTTTAGTTGTTCAGATGTGCTCTTTCTCCATATCTGTCATGCTTATAATAATTATCTGCATAGATTGTAACAAAAACTTTTACAGCATTTAATTGTGTCACGTTCATTCCTTTAATGACTCTATCCATAAGATGCCAGATGTTATCCACCTGCCAGAACTTAAACTAACCTGATCTCTGCCAATCAAGTGCTTTATGCAGTTTTACAATCTGTTTGCCAAATTATTTGTAGGCATTTTTTATATTGAAATACCTTGGCAAATGACAACAGGCTTACTGGTTTATCTTCATTAAAGGTGACAGTATTTCCATCAGATTCATTCAGTTTTAACTGCCCTTGTCTTAAAAAACATCATTAAAGATTCTAAACAGCTTAGAAGATGATGTTACTTCCAAAAGCTTAAAAATCTCAGTTTGGAATCCATCTGTGCCTGTAGCCTTTTTTCCTGTTGACAAATACTTAATTAACTGGCTAATTTCCTGATGCAGAATTTCTGTCTCCTATCTAAGCTGCTACATCTAACTTGGAAGGTATTCTCCCATCAGGAGTGATTGAGAGGTATTTCTCCTAATGGAAAAAATACAATCTTTGTGCAATCTGTAAGTTTAGCCTGAAGGCCTCGATGTTAGCCCAATTGTTTCTTGTTACTTTTATTGTTGTTTCATGTTAAAGTTCTCAATTGCAACTGTTTCTTTCTAATCTGTCAAGTCTGCTTTATTATTTCTCCAAAGAAATATCTCCATGTGAATAGAATGAGAGGCTTGCTTTCAGTATTTTTTGATGTTGCTGATCAGTTTTGCTCTCTTTCTTTTTAGATTAGTCAGTCACATCAAACGATAAAGAACCATTTAAAATGACATCTGTGATGGAATACTTGAAACACATTGCTTGGTATCTAAAAATAACATCATGCACTTTATTCAGAAGTACAGGAAATCAAGCATGGATAAATTGAGATGGAGTCATATCTAGATTTATTAATCTAGTTTACAACCTGTGTTCAAGTGGTAACTATCAGGAATAAGTTAAAATTAATTCATGGACAAGTGACTGTGAGCTATGGTATCTGGAGCATAGGGCTCTGTTGCCATTTTTGGCAATATTTCTTCATAGACAACATTCCACTGTTCTGGGCTGCAAAATCTGGTCAAATTGCTTATAACTATGGTGTCTCATCTTCTTCCTGAGGAAAGAAAGGATCAGAAAAGGTAAGACTGAATCCTATTAACCTCCAAGGAGTATTGTGAGTCTTGATTTTTCCACTAGTGCTTAGAAAACTAGTTTGAAATCTTTGACTAGGAAGTGGCTTTAGAAAGAAAACCATTCAGGAGGAGTTTTGGTTCTAATGTTTGCACATCCCATACTGAGAAAACAGTTGTATTAACTCCTGGTGATCTTACAGATAATAAACCCAAATGCTTTAGCTTTAAAACAAAGGCCAAAGGCAACATCAGAAAACAGTGGTTCAAATACAGTCTTCCAGTATTTTTGCAGATTGCACCAAATCTTTGGGGATTTGGTATTGATCTGATCATTGCTGCTAAAGCCAAGAGGACAGAAACTAGGGAACAGCTTCAAGTATTAATCACATCTTTCTTCATTTCTCTCATATCTAAAAACTGATTTGTACTTGGAAGGTTAGATGAAGAGATGGAAGCTGACAACAGCCTGCACACTAGGGGATGTGGCACTCTTGCATTTACCTTTTGTGTCTAAAGAATCATGGATGCAATTAAGGTATTAAATTCAAGGAAACAGTATACTGTAGTTGGGGGAATTCAGTAAATACTTCACAGGTCAGCCAATATTCCTTTTACTGCTGACATAATTTATCTCTTTATATACAGCTACAGTGTACTTTTTCTTTCAAGCAAACAGCAGTGTTTTCTATAGTGGATTGCATTGGATTTGAGCAGTAACTGCAACAACACTTTTGCCTTTTCCATAGTTCTAGCATTGTTTTCCAGGCCTATGGCTGGATTACAGCATTGAAAAATAGCCCCATGGCAGGAAGAATAAAGATTTTAGCCATGCCAGAAGGAGAGTGCATGCTCATTGCAGCACCAAACCTGCTTCTTCTCTTGACATGCACAGATCAGAGACAGTCCTTGGGTGCTGTACCTGGGATGCTGCAGTTGGAGCCAAACATCTGTAAACAGCATGTCTGTGCATGCATGCAGGTGCACCGGGACCATATGGAAATTACATTCTTTCTTTATCCTCATTTTTTTTCTTAGGTTCCACTTCAGGAGAGGCTGCCACTGTATTTCAAATAATTACAACCAAACAAAACCAAGCATGGCATTTCCTCATTCTCTTTGACTTTGTTTTAAAATGATGAACTGGAAAGCTTTTGTCCCAACATCTTTGTGAACTTCTGGATTTTCAAGCTGGTCTGAACACACTGCTGTTGCCCTTGCTCTCCAGAAAATGTCATAAATTCTTTAAAGAAGAAAAAGAAAGGCATTTCCCAAGAAAAGTATAAACATTCAACAGAAGTATGCTGTGGCCTCTTTCCACAATGAAGTCAGAGGAAATTGGGATTTCACCCCTCTGACCTCTTTCAAGGAAAAAATGTGCCCAACCCATATAACTACATTTTGGTGTCAGTCTTCAGCAAAGTTTAAAAAAAAGAGAGATATGAAGATTCCCTCCCCTTCTTCTGAGCATGAGTTTCAATTCAGAACAGGAAAAAAAGCTGGTATCGTTGTGTCATCATCCTACGAGAGAGAACTATTTTTAATTTTTTGAAGTTCCTTCGTGGAGGCATGTAAATATGACAGCCTATTTAAAAAGCCCAGCAGGGGATTTTCTGAATTCACACACCACACAGTTCTGAGGAAAATATGTATTTCTTCTAGTGCACCCATAGCTGTGTTTTAAAATTTAGATGCTAAGCAGACATGCTTGATTGACCAGGCTTGTCCTTGCTGCTTGCTCTTAAGGTACAAATAGCACAAGCCACAATTCCAGTCCCACATGAACAACTGGTTTCTGCCAAAATATAAATATGCTGTTAATTTTTCTCTGTGACAGCATTGCTACACTGTCATCCCACTTGACATCCGATACATACCCAGGCAGACTTAATGCTTTAAGGTCCTAGGCATCAGTGAAAACAAAGACAGGGTGGCGGGGGGGATGTTTGATAGCAGGGTGGCAACATTCCAAGCTCTTAAGGACAGTTCCAGGAAAACAGTGAGCAGTTTTGTTATAAAACCAAGCAGGACAACCCCAAGGCATGCATTTGCCTCATGGAGGGGAGTTGCAGCAAGTCAAGGGGCTGTTTGGGTCAGGAGGAGATGCCACTAGCATCTAACTTGAAGAGAAGGCACCAAATTCCCTCAGTTGTAGCGGAGCAGGACAATGCAGGGGCCAGCACTGGTGGGGCAAGGAGTGGGCTAGAGAAATGAGAAGGAGAGCAGGAAGTCTCCAATGCAAAACAGTGTGCCGCTGTGGAGATCCATCTCCACACAGATGCCGTCTCTCTAATGTGCCACTGTGACTTGGTGTTGTCTCAAGAAGTGGTCAGGGACAAAAGATGTCCATGACAGAACTAGGATGGTATTGGGGTGGAGTCCAAAACATTGGGACCCCCTTCGTGGGATGGAGTTGCACTTGGGCACACAGCAAGATGTATGCCCAGCCTTTTCCTGAAGGTCTCCTCCATGATTTGAGAGTAGAGCACATTTCACACTAGAGTTACCAGCAAGTTGTTTACTGGAGTAAATAAGGTTAAATTTTAAAGGATTGGTGAGAATTCTGTGGGTAAATTGTCCCTGCTGTTTTTAATAGTATGGAGCTATAGGTACTTTAATAGTACATGAGAATTCCAGGCAGGTGTTCTGGAGTTCTGCTCTGGATTAGTAAAGATGTCATTTGCTTCTTGACTTGCCTTTAAACTTTAGAATCATCTTTAAAGGGTGTGGAAAAGCCACAAAAGTGAGGGTCTTTGCTGAAAATAGAATCCTTATGTCTTTTCCTGATAAGGACATTTAAAAAAAAGATCCAGCGACAAAGCTTACAACTGAATGTCTATATCCCAAGTGTGATGGTGCCACAAACCACAAATAATAATTCTAGAGAATAAGGGAGGATAATAATATTTTCCATGCATTTCTTTCTGCTTTCCCTTTGTAGGTTGATGTCATCATTATGAATTGTCAGTTCCTGGGATCACAGTTAACGCTCTGGTGGTTTTGTTAGAAAGATAATTCATGTAGTGGCAGAAGCTAATTGTTCTTTGGATTTGTCCTTCATTGTAGAATTTTATGAATAAGTTTGTAAGTTAATTTGAACCTTATCTGAGTCACTTGGGTTTGTGCCCTGGTGCTGCTAGCTTTATTCCCAGGTTAAAACCAGCCATTTAATGAAAGTCCTTGCTTCTAAAATTAGCTAAGGGGCACTAAGAAAAGCATTTGACACTGTAAAATGGAGAAGGAAAAGTACAGTAGAGGCAGCCTTAGGTTTCAGAAATGCTTTTATTGTATTATTGTCAGCTTTTCCAAAAGCTGCAGTAGCCTCTGATGACCTGTCTGCAAACAGTTCCATTGCAAAGAATAACAGGTGAGGCCATCCTTTGTCAGTTCTCTTTCAACATGCTCTTAGAAAAATAGCAGAATGTCTCATCAGACAAAATAAAAGCAAGGAGAAGTATAAAAGAATGTTACCAATAGGCTCTAGTGTAATTGTCGAATAGGGATGATACTGCTTATAATTCTGATTTTCCTGCAGTTGTCTTCAATCTCAGCAGCCTCATTTTCAGCAGGATCCAAACCTAGTGCTATTCAACACTTTTCCCTTTAGTATATAAGGTAATATACCATTTCAGTTGGCCTTGCAGTGACTGAAATATTTAGGGGATTTGTGTAGTGACAGAAATAGATAAGATGTTTGAAGCAAAAGGCTTAGCTCTGTTTCGGAAAATCTCCATGGGATTTAAGAGGATGCACTGATGTAATACAATTGGTGGTTTTATTAAAAATCTTTCTGTATAAGATCTAGGGTAAAAGTATAGCCTATTCCCATTGCAAAGTCCTCCCCATCTCCTAACGCTGCCCTTCCTGTATGAATTAGAAACCTGTCTAGAGAGGTAAATAATACAGCAGCAAGGAATACAGCAATATTTTGAAAATCTATTTTTTGTCTGTGTATAGTTGTACATAGCTGTGAAAATTGCCAACAACCCAATACTACAGTGTAAGCTAAAGCTTGAGGCACCTTCACTGAAACAGAATCATTTAAGTTGGTGTCAAGGTTTGACTCTGACTAAACGCCAGGCATCTCGACTCTCTCTTGCTACAGAAAAAAAAA
>VZRM01005894.1:1206685-1233527 GCA_013397955.1 Grantiella picta | reverse complement strand
CTCCAACTACAAAGAAGTGAAAGAAGTGCGCATCTGCCTTGTTTTGAATTTTTCTTAAATATGTTTTCACAGAGGCATAACCAACACCTCCAATTGACCCAAACTTGGCCGGCAGCATGTCCATCACCTTCAGAGCCATCAGAGATTGGCTCTGCTGGACTTGATGTAAAACTTCCAGAACTTACACTCAGGACACACGGGAACCATCTTTGTGCCACTCCCCACCCCTCAGACACCTCTCCAGGCCTACCACAACAGCTTCTGAGGGGTCCAAATTTCTCCTAGGTGTTAAAAATACTTTACTGGTGTTTTGGGCCAATCAAAACCACCACAGTTGGGAAAGGCCTTTCAGATCACTGAGTGCAACTGTTAACCCAGCTCTGCCAAGTCCACCACTAAATCATATTCCTAAATGACACATATGCCATTGCTTAAAAAATATGTCAGAAGCAGCAGATTATCTGTTTCTTTATATGCTATTTCTATCTTGCTTAATCACAATACACAAATGAAAGTAAGAATGCTGACAGTCAATGTAGTACCATATCCCAGCACATCTGTGTCTACGTGCAGGTGTCAATAGGAAGTCTGGATTCACTGATATGGAAACAGATTGCCCACACACACTGATAAATTATTTTTATTGTTATTATGGATACACTCTAAAGCACTCAAAAAGCTAAGAAATACCAAAAAATGAATGTTGCTGGAGCAACTTTAATTTGGTTTCTTGGTGTGTCTTTACTGCAAAGGGAACTGTTTGGGAATTTTTCTACACAATGTTTTTGTCAAAAACTCCAGTCTGTCAAAACCCAAACACTATACACATTTCAGTTTTGACATAACTTTTCTAAAGTCCAGACTGGAATCTTTATGATTAGAAATTTAATTTAGGGCTGGTTCAGACCAGTTTTGTAAACCTGGCTTGTTCCAGAAGGAACCCTAATTAGGCAACATCTAAGTGACTTCCCAGGCCTGGCCATTATTTTTTTCCCCATACTTCTTAGTTTTCTGACTTGAGACTGTAAGAAATGCTGCAGAAATGCTGTATACTCAGAGCTGTAGCAGTAGTTAGTGGAAGATAAGCTTTGCAAATACAATGCGAAATAATCATAAGAAAGGTTGCAGACATATGAAATTGCCTACCAACTTTTGATGTCTCTGCCTCTCTTCTTAAACTGTGAAATGATTCATTAACGTTTGTGTATCACTGCAGCGCTGTTATGGTAAGCACCACAGAAAAGCCCTTGAGGATATTTCGTGTGTTTTTTTCAGAGTAGGCTTGAATAATGTTAAATAAATAACGCATTAGACAACAGTGTACTGAATAAGGAAAGAATTAAATATTAAAAACCTACGGGGCACTGTCCTTCCTAAGTAATTGAAAGCAGCAGAGGTCTTGTAAGAAGAAACCACTATGTGACTGTGTCATACACATGATGACAACACATATGTACCACAGAGGGTGAATTAAGGTTGCACAGGGAGCCTAAATTGCCGGGACTTCCTAAATCCTGAATGCTTAATGTTGATGTCTTTAGAAGAACAGTGTTAAGGTGGGCTTTTTGTGGATAACACATGGATAATCTATAGAGGAAATATGCAGCAAATGTTTGTTTAGTGGGATGAGTTTGGTTGATGTTGTTATTTCTAAATAGTAACTGGAATTACATTACATTAGTATGTTTATTAAAATTAAGCACATTGATCTATGCAGGAGTTGGAGAAACAATGATTTTGTAATTAATATGTTTTCAAGGTCCCAAATCAAGTTAAGATCTTTCTTGTACACAAACATAGTCCTTACCTAGCTACAATGACTGTCTATTACCTGCTTGCTGAAAATTATCACCAGCTGGGACCTGCTTCAGACCTACAAAACTGCAGTGGAATTTAGCATTGAGGCAGGGACAGATGAGAAAGAGGTAAGGGTAGTCCAAGGAGTGAAGGTGCCTTTTCAATTCTGGAATCAGTGGCTCAGTCTCTAAAGTTTGACACTTATCTGAGAATGTAACATCACCAATGACTTACAGATATACATGTAGCCCTGATGGAAACTTCTGGGTCTGCAGCCCAATTTTTTGATGTCTTGTGAAATAAGGCATTCTCTATTCTTCTTAAGACTAACAGATAAAAACTTCCCTTCCTGTCAGTAATGAGGAATGACAAATCAAATACTAAATGTAACTGGTTCTCTGATAGGACAGAAAGGAAAGAATACATAAATTCTCCTGTTCTGAATAGTAACATTCACTCAGCAGTATAACAAAATTCTTTCCTTTTTTTTTCAAAGTGTCCATCCAGAGATTCATTTGAAAGTCTATCAATGGAGCTCCTGGACAGCCTATATAGATAGTTTTTCTGCTGTATGTCCAGGTCTTTTCAACCAGTGGATCTAAAAACTGGATGCCGGGATTTTTCTCAAAGAGCAGAGCCTTGTGCCAGCCAGCCCCAGACTACTAGTCCTTCTTCTATTTATTTAAAAGAAACACCTTCCAGAAGACTGGGAATCAGTGTGTAGACATTTAGGGGGGAGCAAAAACAGAAGAGGAAGAGAAATAGTGTTGCAAGCAGCATTACCTCCAGTACTGCAGCAAAAGTTCTCCTGAATAAATGAATACTTTTATGAAACTGCTATAAGAGGCTATGAAATGCCCCTGTCATCTCAAAGTAAATATGTTTAAGAATGAATTGTCTGTATTCAGTGGAGATCCATTACAGGAGATGAGCAGGGATTTCTTTGTCTAATGTGAAGGTATAGATTACACATTACCCTCTCTGGAATGTCCATGAGAAAGTTACTTAATACTGTGAGCAGTATTTACAGGGAAAGGGAAGGCAACTCTTATCACTTGAGCTACCCCCTTGGGGGATGCTGTGATGATAACTTTCCTGTTTAAATTTGGGAAGTAGATAGTGTACAAATGAATGAACTTCATTGTCTTTGAAGTTTCCTATGTGACTCATGGTGAAGACTTTACATAATTACATTAACATTATGGGGACAGGAATCAGCATGCAAACAGGCCACAGGCAAACATATAGTTACATGATTCTATCAGCTATACAAATGAAAATTAGCTCCCTTTCCATACCACTTGCCATGCTTTCTGCAAGTGTTACATAAGTTAGAGATAATATCTAAATATGTTTTCAGAACTTAGAAAAATCTTGCCAGAAGAATAAATCAGTGTAAAAGCCTTACAGGACATTTGCTGAAAGCCAGTATTAGTAATTCATTTAACATCAAACCTGCCAAGCATGCCTATTTTGGGGCAACCTAATACAAAAGCTTAAGCTTAAGCTCTTGCTCTCTAGCAAGAGCACCTTTCCATCACTGCTCAGACAACTTGCACTGGCTCTCAACCTTGTTTTCACATTTCCAGCTTAGCATGGGGCACATTAAACAGACAGTGGTGAAAGAGGTTGCAGAGTGGCTGGGATGTCAGGAGGCATTTAGAAACACTTGCTAAAGGTACAGAGGTATGAATATCTCTAACAGAGTTTGTCTAATTCACACCAGTGCTACAAGGGACCTGAGCAAATTCAGGTTGCGCTGTACGCTTCCACTGTTGTTAGGTGACTGTTAAATGTCGTTGATGGCAAACAGGAGTTTCTTTTTGATTGGCTGCAGTTTGAAGGGGAATGCAAAATTTTTGTTACTGGCAGAATGTTTCTGAAGCCCGTTGCTACCTGTCACCCCAAGTATTTCTCCCTGTGGAGGGTAAGAAGGAGGGAGCAGACTGAAGGAAGTCTTGCAGAACAACCTGAGAACATGTTTCAACACTGACCGTTGCCTCCTAGTTCTTTTATTTATTGCTGTTTTCTTTTCTGTTATGAGAAGTCCAAGTCTTTCCCTGTGGTAAAGTACATTGTGTTTTGGGTTGGGAAAGTGGAATGTATACTAAATTAACATTTTTTCAAAATCAGTTCCTGGTGTTCTGCACTTTCGAAGTGCAAGCAAAATGGCAAATAGTGAAGTATGAAGTACATGTGCATTCTTATTTTATCTTATAGATGATTATCAATAAATAACACAGGAATTTCAATTTCATTTCTTCATGTCAGCAGACCAGACAGATTTTCCAAGTGCAGTCATGTTCCTTTTCTAGAATGACTTCTAACTCTGCTCAGCTTAATTGGGGTTGCCTCTGCTGCAGAAATAGCATGACCAGAATTTGTAAGATGGAGTGGCTAGAGCCAGCATCCCCAAGCCCATATTTAGGCATCCAAAGAAATGGTCTGATTTCCAAAACTGCTGAGCAGCCAGCAGCCCTAATTGGAGTCCATGGGAGCTGTTGGATGTTTAGCGCATTTGAAAAATCAGGTCACTTATGTAATCAACTAATTGTTGCAGCAAGAACCCAACTTCAGCACCTAGTTTTACAAGGGCTCAAAGTTGCTTTGCCCAGACACCTTTCAAAATTGGGCATCTGTCCTGCGCTCACTGCTGACCTGAGTGGAGGCCCTGACTGCTGTTTTCTTACCAGCAAACCACCTCTGGCAGGCTGAGGTTCATCTCATCTACCTTTTTAACTTGTCACAGGGAGGTGTGAAATCTGGGGCTGTGGGTTTGCAGCTGTTCCCTGTGATTTGGAGGCAGTGGCTCCCCCAGGCTGCAGTGAATGCAACTGAGAGCTGCCCGCACCTGGCTCACCTCCTTGGACTCTTCTGACTGCCTCTGAGAGACTGGGGGGCAGCAAGATTGCAGTCCCAGAGTCCCCCTGAACCTCTGAAATAAGAGAGGGGATACTTCTAAGTGTTTGCCTCATTTAAATAGTAGCCCTGGAAGTTCTAAGGTTTTACTGTCTTTATTCAGTTCCCTTTGGAAAGGGAAACAAAAACCAACCCAACAAAAGCTCTGTGGAAAAATCCTGCTAAAAAGGACCCCTCTCTCATCCCCTGTGTGTCAGCAGGGATCAGCCTCCTGGCCTGCATGACATGCTGCTTGCTGAAGGGTGTGAAGCAAGTATGGGACAAAGAGTGCTACGAACTATTTCAGTGCTAAAATGAACTTTGTGTAGCAAACATGGGGAGGCTTAAGTTCATTTAGTACCTAAGAGGGTAAGTTTGCAGAAGTTCTTGTAAATCCCTATTGCACAACAAGCTCAGCACAACTGTCATCCTGAAGTTATAGATATTCCTCAGCATGGTGAAACATAAATAGGTGTCTTAGTCTGACTTTCCACATCAGCAAGGATCAGTGCAGAGTATTTTCCTCTTTGTTCTTATGTTTAAAATAGTACACAACAAATGTAAGCAAGTTTCTTAACTCCTGGGTAGGATCTGGTTTCCTAACTCCTGGTGCTGGGCCAAACTCTAATCTTGGGCACACAGCATACATAAACATGTATCTCAGCAGACATTTCCAGATACATGGTGCTGCTCACAATTCACCCAAGATTACAATCTGACCTGTCAGTGGAGAATACGGGACAAACAAGTCATGCAAAGGAGCAGAGGCAGCAGTGGTGTTCCTCCGGCTGTGAGCCACAAGTGCTGCCAGCAATAAAAGGCCTTGCGTGATGATTGGTAATTTTCAGAAATAGTGTCTTTATGCAGTTCTGCTGGTATTATGAAATATTTGCATCCCTTTCATTACAGCACCCTCACAACCTTCAGAAAGTAGGGCAGGCTGACGGGCAGCATTCAAAGAAAAGCCGCACTGGGTGTAACATCAACAACGTCACTTTAAATTACAAAATTAGCTGTCTTTGTTTAACTTAATTTAACAGAGGCTGGGAATAGCTGATTGATTGTCAGCCCCACAGATTCAAGTCACAGGATTACAAGGTGCTTCATATGCAGGGTCTGAGGTAGAGCCAGGGATGGCTACAGCTCTGGTGCAAACACTGGCATGAGAAGTGCAGCAGATCCAGTGATGTTTCTGCCAAAGGGAGCATTGGATCAGCTCACTGAACCAGCACAGAGGCTAATCCACCATCTGTCTGAGCTGCCCTGCAACTCCTGAGAGCAAAATGGGATATGAGCAGGAGCAAGCAAAAAATGCAGGAGAGAGGAAAAAAAGCAGGAGCTCATTTGATGTAATCTCCTGGTTGCAATCAGCTGGCTGTGGTGTGAAACTACACGTTGAGCAAAGCATGTGTACATGTGGACTCAAATATCCTCCCTGTTTCTCCTGCACAACTCCCTTGCCATTTGTGAGGCACACTCTTCTCCATAGCTAGGAACATTGCACCTTTATAATTCAGATCCCATGTTTTGATTAGAATCCTAATTGTGATTGTATGAAATTGTTATATTTGTTATTAGACACTCAAAAAGGCATTGTATCTACAGTGCTGTATTGTAACTCAATATACACCAGCACAGAAAAAGGGAAGCAATAAATTGTGTAGGATTTGTACAGTCAGCCCTATAGGTTGAATCATATTTTTTGGTATTTTGATATAAATTTAAAATACAAATTAAAGTGCAGTTAAAGTACAAGTTGGTACCTGTGATTTCTGGCTAATTGTTGGTAAGCAACTATCCTCCTTAAATGTCTTAAAATTTTAAGATGTAGGAGTTGAAATATGATATTATTCAGTGTTCACCTTGCTCCTTTCCCATCCCAAAACCCAGCTTTACACACTTGGTTTTATTGACTGTTTTACAGTGTTTTAGTCTGTTCTTTGACAGGGAGCTGTAGATGCATTTTGTTCACAGGAATGAAGACAGAAATATGTGTTTGTGCTTTCTGATAAATGCAGACATAAGCCTACTCCCCCTTCCTTTTCTCTTTCATGGAACATACTGTCATTTTGAGATGACGCAGAAGTGCATCATCACAGAATATCGTGACTTGTTAGAACAGGCATTGCCTCTAGCTTTGTTTTAATGTCTGGGCTACAGCTAAAATGAAACTTAGAAGCTGCCATACTGATGGTAGCTAGCAAATATTACTGGTAGTCAAAGTTACAGATAGAAAGCTGGCAAGGAAAATAATTTACCTACTCAATATCAAAGAGTTGTGTCTGTGCCAGCAGCAGTGAGACAGTGCCAGAGAAAATGTGTTGCAGTAACATTACATATTGCCTTTCTGTGCAAAAATACTGGACCGAATTCAGACTTGGGTGTAAGCAGAGGCAGATCCACAAACACTTCTGGTGCTGTGTCTACCTCTTTATGTTCATGTGGCCCACAATTATATGTATAAATTACATGAAGTTATTAAGAGGAATTTGCTTAAACTGCTGCAAACAAAAGAAATACAGTTTTCGGGCCAGTGGCATAACTTCAGTTCACATTGCTGGGGCTTGGGTGTTAAGGGAGAAAATTTTACAGGCTGGACTCCAAAAGAGAGAGAAAGGTCAGAGCAACACACACAGCATGGAATGGAGTCTTTTTGCAGTCAAAGTCTCCCACCAAGTGCCAGGTTGTGGTGGAAGCTCCTGGTTCCTTTCAGCTGATGTTTCCTTTCCCAATTTCTCAAAACATGCTGCCAGGCATAAGTGACCCCTAACCCTCCTCCTCCCCAAATAGCTGCTCCCACCCTTTCTGCCTGAGTCTGATGGGCTACAGGCTCTTCCCCTGTAGCTGTGTGCTGCTTCACAATGCCACTGCCCTCAGTGCTGTTTATTTCCAGCCTTATTTTGTACCAGAGCTTTTTTTCTTTAAAATGTGGTTTTCTTAAACCAGATAAAAGCATTATCATGGAAAATAGTGTGGTAAGCCAGCGGAGCTGAAAACTGGTTAAACCTGAATATAAACTGTTCTATAACGAATATTGCTGGTATGTGGGCAATAACCCTGAATAATTTCATTAATTAGTTTTATGCCAGTAACTGTTTTTAGAGGGCACACAATTTACACTGTAGGTAGTTGAACATGTAATTACATGCTAAGGATGTGTGCTATTTTACTGCCATGAATGCTGTGAATGCAAGTCAAAATATACATTATAAAAGCAGGTGATCTGATTTACATCAGAGCTAAGACTCTTTTTGGAGTCTCTTAGTATTAAGACACATGGGTTTTGATCAAGGCTGTTTCTATGTCCAACATAAATACATTTTACCAGTATTTTCCACTCTATTTCAGAAGGCGGCCATTCTACATGCTAAAAAAAAGGCATGTATTTGCTGTTCATATATGAGTTCACTTTAAAGACAGCAAATGAAGAAGAATCACTTTTAAACTGTAGAAATATTTCATGCTATTGCAGCTGTTGGTGTTATAAGACTAATAGGCTTGTTTATTGCAGGTTGTCACTACATGTCACAGTTGAGCTTGTTTTGATGACCTTACTGTGAATTTCTATTAGTATAAATTGAACTTTGAATCGTAAGGGTTTTTAATATTTGTTTTGGGGACAATTGCAATATTCTTACAATGGTTGTTTTGTCCACATTTTTAATCTACGCTCTCTGTCCTAACTCTGTTGTTAATACAGTCCTGGCCTGGGAATACTATAGAGTAGGTATAATGAAGTAAACAGTTGAGATCTTTGCATTAAGATAATGTATTGTAGCTTGATGTCTGCACTGAGAGAGCTAATGACAGTGCTGGAGCTGGAATTGCTAATACCACACTGAGCACACCTTGGGTATGTATTTGCACAGCAAGTGCCAAAATGTGTTGATATTGGTCTTTCAAATTAATGAAGAGCCAGAAGAAGGAACACAGTGAAAATTAACACAGCAAAGGAAAAATATTAAACAAGATCAAGAGGAAGAACACTGCCTGAGACCTAGGCTTTGTGGGATGTTTGTGGAGAGCACCAAAAGGAGCAACTGAGGTAGCAGACAGTCTCTGTGCTAGTTGAAGAAAATCTCTGCTGCATTCATCTCACTGTAGTTCATTATTTCAGGGAGTGTGTTGTAAGACCTTCAGTTCATGCTGCCAGCAATAATTTGCACTGGGATGTTATAGTCACTCTGGTATCCTCTCAGACAAGCTTCCCTTCTAGGTCAGAGTGTGATGCCCTAGCTCACTGAGGAGTGTATCAGAGTCTGGTCCCTCATCAAACCTTCAAGGCTGTAGGCCCTATATGATCTTCACATTTTACTAGTGTTTCTTAGCTCATCAGCAACAGGTGCTCAGCCACTCACTTTTTGCTGAAAGAGGGCTATTCCCGTACTTTCCCTAACTTAAGGGAGAAACTGTAATGAAACACAGGTCAGGAAACCACAGCTTTTAAAGACAATTTCTTGTGTTCTTGGGCACTTAATGATCTTGCCAAATGGTGGATCCTGCTGCAAAACAGAAAACCAACAATTGTTCATCTATTTTACAGTTAGATTACAGAGGAGTTAAAAAAGTTATTTCTCAAGCGTTTAGTCTTCGTTCTCCCCTGCTTTGCCATGCTGCCTCTCAGAGTAAGGAACCAAGCTCATAATGCAGAACATGTCTTTATCCTTGAGCAGGTTAGGTGATGGATGCATGGCTTTTCGTAAGTTTCAATTTTAATGTGTGTGATCTTTTCAAGTGGTGAAATCTATGGATTGAAGAGAATTGCCCTGAAATTAGTTTCTTGCAGACAACCCAAAGTTCAAAGCATCTTTGGCCCTTAACAATTTATAATCTACTCTGGGATTAAGGGAAGAACCCAGGAATTCCTGAAATCCAATTTTTGCACTCCCAAATAGTGTTGCACTCAGAAGGCTGTTCTCCACCAGACAGTGGTGTGACTTTCTCCACCCCTTCCTCTGCAGGAAGAATACAAGAAGACTGTGAAAGGCCTTCCTAGTTTGGCATGCCAAAGCCATGTCAATGAAAAAGGTGAAAATGTCAGCATCCTAACATACACTCCTCTGATGTACATATTGCATTAAAGAAGTGAATTTGCATATGCAGTCTACTAACTGGGAGTTGATGAGAGCTGACTTTTTAGGAATAGAGTGGGGTAGAGCAACTGAAATGATGTGTGCCTGCGTACTGTGGCTACCAAATCTCAGCCATCATTTTCGCAGAGGTACCTTCCCAAGAACCCCTAGTAATGCTATTGTGAAGATTACTACCATTCTATTTGAAGAATAAATACCTGGGAATATGGTTGATTATAATATTTTGACTGAAGTTTACCAGCATAAATCTCATCTGAATTTGTAGAGTTAAACCTGCTCACATGCAATTGATGTTTTTTAGCTGCTGTAAGGCACAGGATTTTGGGGCAGGATTGGAAGGCAAGGACTCTTAGTGGCAGTCCCTAGACACTCATTCCTTGCCACCATTTTTAGTTACTAGAAGATGAAGTAAAAGTCTGTCAGTCATAGGTAAGGAACTACAGGGCATGAGTGGCTATAAAAACCTCCACCAGTTTTTACATGCTCAGTAGTTAAGCTGAGGATTTTGTGCAGCAAGACTGCGTTCCACCCCCACAGTACTAGAGTGTAGGCTTTCAAAAAAGGAAGTTGGTTATATGCAAATTAGATGCAAATACCTAATAAGCTTGTTAAATAATTGGCATAGAATATCACACATGGTGCAGTGTCAAACTTGGCAGCTACAATCATCCCTACTGTACTGCTAGTACTTCATTGGTGCTAAACTGGTTTGTACCAGCTGAGGATCTGGCCCACATAGCATATGGAATTTCCTGGATAAGCTACTACTCCCTGTCATACTTAATCACTGATAAATACAGGCCAGATTTATATTGCATGTATATGCTGAATTTATCGGATGATCTTTCTCATTCTGCCATCAGTTCGAGCAGTCCATTAAAACACTCATTGCAAATGACTGTGTGCTGGAATCAGAGCTGATCACATGCTGGCATTTAGTTTTCTTGATAAAGAATAGAGGAAATAACATAAACAAGTATGCTTGATTACTTTCCCACCCCCGTTCATCCATTTCTGAATCATGTTGGATTAACAACACATTTGAGACAAAGATGCTGAATTTTATTAGCATTGCTTGCTCACTGATGTCATTATTAAATGCTACATTATTAGCTACTCGGGTATAGTATACATTCTTCCTGTACCATTCCTCAGAAAATAAGCAAAAGCCAAATTGTTTTGTGGCATACTGAAACCAGTGCTGACTTTATGCAGCAGATGTTCATCTAGCCACGCATGTAGATGATTTCATAGATGGGGCGAGTGTGCTCACCAATCACACACATTGCTTTTTTCTCCTCCAGCATTGAATCATCATCTCTCCTTAACTGTTTGGGTTTTTTTTTGTTTGTTTTTTGGTTGTTTTTTTTTTTTGTTGTTGTTGTTGTTGTTGTTTTTGGTATGGTTTTTCTTTTTTTTAATGGAGAAAGTAGAGCACTGTGCAAACGGTCATGACCTTTCCCGTCTTTAACCAACATTTTTTTTAATGCCCCAATTCCAGGCTGACCTCCTTTTTTCAGAGCTATCTTTGGAACTCAAATAATACTATGAAAATACATTTGTCAGCTTCACGATTAGTGCTTTAATGGTGATGTTCTTTCACTGCTTATTTTCCCCCTGCTGTTCGTATTATGGCAATTTTATTTTTATGAACACAGAAAATGGTAAAAGAAAATCCAATTTATTTCCTTAAATTTACCTCTATTCTGAATGATTTCTGAGGGCTGCACTTCATATGTGCTTAAAACTAGAGAACTTGCAAGACTACTTAAAGCTTTTGTTTGGTCTAAATAGGAGAGTAGGAGTTACTTGCTTAGCTGTCACGATCTTAGGCAGCTTCAACAGCTCTGTGCATCTAATCTAGTTGCAGAACTAATACTAATACCACATGGTTCACAAAAAGTCATCATCAGCAATATGGCTATATTTAAGACACACAGACATCTAGAAATATGAAGCAGCTTGTGGTGTGAAGGTCAGAACTACTAGTACACCCCTTGTTGTAGGGGTGGGAGAACACACGGTCTGGTATGCTGTGATATTGTGCTATCACCAAATACAACTTTATACAGACCTTTTTCAAGTTTCAGACCTCACCTCTTTCATCTCATGGTGCTTTCCCCCACTACAGTTGAAACAGCAGTGCGTAAAAATGGCAGTTTGTCATTACAGGGGGTTCCTGAATCATGCACGCACTTACACCAGCGTCCTCCCACTGAAATTGGCTCTAGGATGTTGCTCACCAGCCAGGTGGGTAGGTTTGTGGAAAGCACACTCAACTGAAGCAGGCTGCGAACGCTTGGAGCTCCTCTCTGTAGATATCAATTATTTGCAAGCTTGTTGTAGGCCAAGTAGAACCAGAGGAGTTTGTGTATGTATGCGGAGCCTAAGCAAGGCTTGGTTTGGGCAGGGTGTGTCGCCTGTGCAGCCAGATGTAACGACCTCTTTCCACCCTCACAGCTGTTTCTTGACTCTGCCTTTTTTCTTATTTCTCGCATTACTGCTTTTCAGTTTTGTCAACAATCTAATTAGGTCGTTTATTTAAACTTCTATCAAACCCACAACCTTTGCAATGTAAAGTAAAGTTTTTGATGTAAAACCAGTGTAATAATCTTCATTCTTCAAACAGTTTGCTGAAGGTCAGGAGGAAAGATAACTGGATGAGTGAAGAAGCATACTGATGAAGAAATGAAGTGGTGAGAGTGGCATAAGTGATGCTTCAGGATTCAGTAACTCCATCCGGTGGTGAGGACCACACACTGGCATTTCCCAGCTGGGCATCTCCTTGCAGTGCTTAATACTGCCTGGGATGTACCTTATTAAAAAACAGAGCTATGCTGAGGCTGCTGCTTGGCGACGTCCCATCTTGCTGGGTGCCTGGTGTGCCACACCCTAACTACAGTGTGGCACTGGGCAGGAAGCCATTTGACCCCAGTCCTGCACGCCACTCAGGCTCTGTATGCACCTCGGGCTTCAGAAAATAAAAGTCTTCTGGCTAACTCTCCTTGCACATGCCGGTGTGGGCATCCTCATAAAATTGTGCCCAGTACAATGCTGAGCTTTATCAGTGTAGTAGCAATTCTGATACTTCTCAGTAACAGCAGCAAGATGCTTTGAAAGTGAATCCTGTATGATTTCAAGAAACATATGCCAGTCCTTGACAAAGAGAAACCTTTTTCTCGGAGATTTTTTGCCAGTAATGTTCATTTGTGTTACTGCAGCTCCAGCAACAAGCACAGACTGCTGGTAATGACCTGATTTGTTTAAACATCTTGCAAAAGGAAATAGAAACTGTTGGCATCTGTGCATGGGTGATGATCAGATACTTAAACAGAGCCTGGAAATGGAAATACACACCTGATACTACTCTAGAGAGCAAATAAAAATTTTGAAAGAGTCTTAAACCCAAGTTATTCAAAATTGTGCCTGTACTTACAAAGAGACAGGATATAGAAATATGTCAGACAAAGAATCTGCTAGGGAATGCATGTTGTTGGCCTTAGGTGCTATGGAAGTTTTTCTAGCTGTAAGTCAGAGGCTAATCTGCTTCACTCCTCAAGTCAAAGGCTTGCAGTGTTTAGACGTTGCAAAGTTTAATGTGAACCTGATAGGAAGCTGGATACTAATAATGCTCTTCAATTTGGAGCAGCCAACAAATATTTATATGATGACTGGACAAGCTTCATGTTTCTTGACAGTCTCTTCCCCTGAAAACCCTGCTGATGAGCCATGACAATAACCGTAGACAGATCACTTTTAGACACATCAAAAAGATGAGTAGACGTTGAATTTGGGTAAGGGATATCAGATAGAAAAAGAAAGAAGCAAGAAAATTTGCAGCCTCAAAAGAAAGTACTAACACCAAATTGGCTCCATTCCAAAGTCCAGCTGCAGTAAAAATCAGCAACAACTTACTAGCAGTGAGGTAACACTAATCGAGAACTATTTTATGACTGCGCAACCCACAGAGCATCTGCTCTAGTGAGCCTGTAATAAAAGCCTTGGTGCTTCACAATGGGAAACGTGAGCTCACTGTGCTCTGCTGTGAAACACCTACCTGCTCAGCCCATAGTCAGCAGTGAACACAAAACATTTTTGGCTGGGAGAGGCAGGAACCTGCGTGCAGAGTGTGGGTATTTTAAGCAGCAACATGGGGCACTGCAGCTTGCTTCTAGCCAAGTTCAGAGGGGTAGAAGACACTGTGCTGGGGCAGTGGCCACTGCATAAATCCCCGTTAGCAGTTAAAGGATGAAAACTGGCAGTGTTATACAGGCAAAATGTATCTGAAGGCAGGCACATATATTGCAGTTAAAACGCCATCCAATTTACATAAAGTTAAATTTCATGGGCTTCATTTGACCATGATCTACAGAGAACTATGCAAATCTCAAAAAATCTCATTTTTGCTCTTTAGCTGTGAGGTGTCCTCAGGTTAAACCTTGACATATACTGTGATAGAGAGGAGCCTACCCTCATTTCTTCCACTAAGAAGGTGAGTTTGTTGCTCTGTAGAGGCCAGGAATTAAATAAAAACTACTGACAAGTATGAGAGTTGTTCTTCTGCACTCAGAAAGGGTGACAGTGAACCAAAGAGTAGAAGAACATGTTTCTGGATAACAGATGACAAATCAGTCCCTGGGGTACCTGGGCATACCCTTGTCAAAAAGATTTGTACCCTCTGCAGAAAGGAAGTTTTCTCTAATGTGTACTTCTGAGCCACCAAATTCCACAAAGAGCAACATAAGACCCTCTTTCTCTCTTGCTGCTGCATTCTGTGTAGAATAAGGTTCAGAGAAAAGAGTCCATAGGAACAGTCAGTTAAAAATTGGCTTGGCTGTTCAAAGGGCAGAAGTGTCGACACTGGTAGTTTGTTTAGTTTCTTGAAGAAAATTGTTGTGTGAGAAATATTTGGTGTTTATGGATGAAAGTACATTTATTTCTATTTATTGCAAATAGAGGAAGAAGAAAGGAAGTTGAACAGCATGGCAGCAAAAGTTTTATGTTTCTGTTAATCTTCAAGTTGAAATAGAATAATAATATAACAAATGGAATCTCTACATCCAGTGATATTATTTATTACTAAAGCATATGAGTTTTTAAATATTTTTTCAGAATGACTATGGCTAATTCTTTTCAAATTATGGAAGGATATTTAGGCAGAATTTATGATTGGAATAAATTGAGTCAATTTAAGTCATGAAGCACAGCTGCGAAGAGAGAACATAAATAATATCCCAGTTCCCTAGTGAGAAATTTAACTGAAAACTAGATTATTGTGTCCCATCATCTAAGGTCAGGTGTTACAAAAAACACCTGTAGTCCACCTTGCAGATGACTGCAAGTGTGGGAAATATTATCATCCAGTGGAACATTTCTGTTTCTTCTTCCTTCTAATCCCAGCAGAAGGATAATGTCATAGTGATGACTTTTTGTTCATTTTTCCAATCATGGCAAACACAATCACTGAAGTAAAATTCTGAGTGGTGGGAATGGAAGGGAAAGGAAATAGAAATGTTTCACAACTAATTGGATAGGAACTGAATCCTTGTACATTCCTGAGCTGGTTCAAACCCAAATCCTCCAATCTGAACTTCCTCAAACCTCAGAAAAATCTATATGGTGAACTTTGTGACTTAGCCGTCTCTTAGATCCAGCCCACCTCAAGACCCATAGATGCACAAAAGTGCAGGAGAATCATTACCTGCTCTATGATATCTAAAAAGAAAATAAATTAATCAATTAAACCAATACCAAAACCAAGTGTGACAGTCTTATACTCCTCTGGGTTTCCTGTGTGTCAAATCGTGCCTTGAAATACAGGGCCTGAGAATAAGTTCAGTTGGTCAGAGAAAGCAGAACCTTGTTATTCTCAAAAAGACAAGGATGAAAACAAATAACATTGAATATTAAGATGTACACCAGACACACTGAGGGTGAGGGAGGGCAGGGGGTGGACAGGAAGGCAGGGTGCTAATGAGAAGTGAGAACACAGACAGCAAAGCAGAGAACAGTATGAGTTTCTTCTCTTTAACCTGTACATCTTTTTTGTTTTTCTAATTCAGCTGTTCTAGTGCCTGTAATTCATAATATTAAATTGTGAACTGAGAGCAGGTTTGGGTGAGAAGAACTAACCTGAGCAATGTAATTCATATTTAGACACATTTGTGAGGTATTTTAATACATAGGAAGGACATTTTCTCTCTGTCTGCCTGCAAAATATTGCTCTAATATCAAACAACCCAGGCCTGGAATCTTTGCCTATGTCACACACTGCCCTTCTTCATGACAGACATGGTGGAGCTTAGCATTCCTGCAGGGAAGCACTCAGACTGTTGTCAGCATCAGCATTTTGAGTGGAAGGCACTGAAGGCTCATTGCAATCGGGAATGCTGCAAATGTGCTGCCTATTGTCAGCAAAGATGGTCAGAAATCTTCCAGGGGAACACTTTACCCACCCTGAAATGCTGATTAATCAAAATCAGAACATTCTGTGGGAATGTGTCTGTTTTAACAAATCTTCTGACAAAACACAGGCACATTTCCAAATTCGCCTGCCAGGCAGGTTTCAGTCAAAAGCCTGCCCAGTTCCATGCCAGCTTGCCAACCCAGCTCCTTAGCAGTCTGCCCAGCAGTCTGCTGTGGAGAAAAAATGCCAGGCCTTCAGATTTCCCAGGGCTAGGGCAGCCCATTGAATTAAGTACCTCAGTGTTGGGTGACCCTGGACTTGCAGGCTGTTCATCACAAAGCTAGAATGGCCATCAACCTTAAAGGCAGGCAAGAACTCCCTGCCCCGACAAGGGCAAGAAAGATGTTTGACTAGGAGCTCTGCAAGGGGAGCTGTAAATGAAAGGTGAGGAGGAGTCAAGCTGCATGAAGGACAGCGAAACATCCATTTCCTCCTGCTCTAATTAGTGAGCAGACCTGCAACGGACCCTGTTTCGAGAGAGTTTCAGTTCTGGATCTAATACCCATTGAGAAAGGGGAGCACTAATTTGGCTCAGTTACTGGAAGACCCCTATCAATTAAAGTGTCTGTGCATGTAAAGAAGGATTTTGATGTTTTCTTCCCTCTAGGCTCAGATTAACTTATTTTCCTTGCTGGGGTGGGAAAAACCCCTTTTTTGTCATATGGTGTGCTTGTACCAACCTCAGCTTACTGATGTGTACTGCAGAGTGACTTCATACATGTGGATAATAGACCAAGTTCTTTCCAGCAGCAAAGGATTCACCATGTCCACAGATCTGTGATTGCCCCAAGAATCACCCAGAGTTTCAGTGGAAATTCAAGCACGCTGTCCTAAATGGCCTTTTTTCTTGCTTTGTTTCGTGGGTGGGTTTAGTTTGGTTGGGTTTTTTTTGCTTTTTTTGTTTGTTTGTATTTTACTTTGAGTTTTGGGTTTTGTTTTTAGTTTTGTTTAGTTTTTCCTCAACTCAGAAACATAAAAGGGAATAGGAAATATATTGGGTAAGGCATTCTGGCAGTGGTAGTCTTAGTGGTAGTCTATCTCTATTTGCAACTTTCGAGTATCTTACTGCCCTCTTCACCCTTTAAAGGATGTACTCTTGTCTTGTAATGGAAGAGGACTCTACAAAGGCTGGGTGAGTATCAGTGGGCTTCTGTCAGTTCTCAAACTACACGTCTCCCCATCATCTGCTGCTTGGTTGATCTCAAGTTTTCCTTAAGAAACCTGTTCACAAACTGTGTGAGCTTGTTACCTATAGCCTGAGATAGGAATGAAGGCTGAGACTCTGTAGCTGAGAAAATGGTCTTGCTAAACACTTCTTTAAACAATCTTTTTTAGTACGTGTTATTGTTTTCTTTCTGTTTATGAGGCAATAGATTTTATTCTAAGAATAATAGCTGAAGAACAGTAAACAAAAATGGCAAATCGGGGCTTTGGATGACAAGTGTTCTTTACCATTTTGTTGCTCTCCTGTTACTGGGCACTGGGCTTAACTAACACCAATTCATCTCCATGAGAATTGTTGACAGAAATCTAAAACAGCTTTGTGTTAGAGCATAACTTGTCAGTCTGGAAGGAATTGTCCATGCTTATTCTTCTGAGACTTGACGACATTCTTTCATGGCTAATTAGCCCAAGCAGAATTTAGCTTAGGTACATAGGGCAGGAGTACAGCTGCATCAACTACCATTTAGTTGATGTTTGTAACAAAACAGTGTTTCTAAGCTCCCATAACTTAAGGTGGTGTGTGTTGGGCCTTCTAGAAATATATTCAATTTAAAAGAGAGAAGGTTCATGTTTGTGAGGACTATTTGTACCCAGGAAATATCATTTTACTTCTCACATGTATTTAGAGCCAAACACAAGTAGAAACAAAATGAAAGCATGGCATTTTCCTTAGAACTTATAGGGACTATAGAGGCAAATTCTTTGCTTATTTTCATCAATTGCATGGGCAGCATGTGGGACTTGGCCTATATAAAGAAACAATCTCTTACTCTTTCCGTATTTGCTTACTGTTAAATATTTTCAGGAATTCTTGCTTCACTGATCCCTGACTTTCCTCAGATTCTTTCTTCTGGGGACATTTGAGAGAATATTTAGTTTATGTATCTTTTTGTACCCATCGCCACCGGAGTGGAAGTTTGGTTCCCTTGACTTAGTTCTGGAGCATGGCTCTCTCACTGCTCTGTAAGAAGTTCACAGCTAATATTTCACAGCTCAGTGCAAATCAATGCAGCTGCAACAGGTTTTGCCCCTGGACAAACACCAATACTTCCCAGCTCTGTCATTCTCCCTTTCTGGTGGCTCCTCTCTTTGAACATGAGGAAAGGTACCTCAGAAGCTAACTTAAAAAATCTCAAGAAAATTTTCCCCCAGCATGTGTCATCACTAGCAGACATAAGGAACAGATTCTGCCAGGTTCTGAGGGGAGGTTGAGTGGATTGCAAGGACATGTGTCATGTGCAGTCAGCAGTAATGGGACGGCAGGGAAAAACCTCCATCATTTCAGTTTGTGGCCTCTTTCCCTTTTGGGGTGCGACAGCTCAGATTTTAGAGCTAATTCAAAGAACTTCTCTAGTTGCTCTAACATAAAAATATTTCACTGGAATACTGGCTGGCTAAAAATACTAGGTAAAGCTAGCTTGCCACTTGACACTACAGGCATTCTGAACCACTACCCAGGGCACTATTTCAAGCCTTTGTCCTGTGTTTCAGACAGCTCAATGTAAAAGCAAAACTACAGTCAAGCTTAATGTTTTCTTGTGTGTTTTCTTCTTTTCACATATTACTTTTGTTAGCAGCAGGTCTAAAATAATAAATGAATTAATTTGTCTGTAGGGAAGATACTTTTAACTTTGCAGTGTTGCAGCCACATAGGTATATGCAATACTAATTCAGGATTTCCTTTTCTCTAGTTCCAGTTTAATTTCAAGATAAATTTTATCCATGTCTATCTGTTCTAACATAAGAGATTTGTACTGAATATTCCTGAGGTACTCGTGTTTATGCATGAAGAACAAGAATACAATAGTAGAAATACATTAGCACACTATATTTCCATTTCCTATCTAAAGGAAAGACACAGGCATTGAGATATGATACCTGTGAAATAGCTTTGTTTAAAGACTGCTGAGCCTGAATGGCTTAACTGGGCCACATATTCTTCAATCCTACTCTTTTACTACATTTTTGTATTTGAGGTTTGTTCCTTGCATGAAACACAATGAAGAAAACTGCGTATACATTATTGTGTAAGTCTCTGCCATACTGATTTTTAGAGAACTACGGTTGAGCCAGCTAGTAAGTAGGTTTTTCCATGTGGTGCTCTGTGAAGGAATAAGGGTGTTCAGGACATGTTTGGACAAAATGTGAGGGTTGGACCTAGATGATCCTTAGGGTCCTTTCTGACCCAAACCATTTGTGTTCGGTTTATGTGGCTGGCTATTGGGGATTCAGGGGTAGTTTCTGTGAGAAGCTGCCAGAAGTGCCCCCATGTCAGACAGAGCCAGTGCCAGCTGGCTCCAGGACAGATCCGCTGCTGGTCAGGGCCAAGCCAATCAGGAATGATAGTAAGGCCTCTGTGATAACATATTTAAGGTGAAAAAAAACCCTTGGGCAGATGTAATTATAGCCAGAGAACACAGGAGAGAAACAACTCCAAAGACACCAAGGTAAGGAGAAAAGGAGGGCAGAGGTGTTCCAGATGCTGGAGCTGAGATTCCCCTACAGGCCAAGGTGCAGACCATGTTGAGAGAGCTGTGCCCCTGCACCCCACAGAGGTCCATGGGCATATAGACCTGCAGTTGCAGCCCATGGAGAAGCCCTACACTGGAGCAGGTGAGTGCCTGAGAGGAGGCTGTGAGCCCTTGGGAGGTTTGTGCTGTGAGCCCTTGGGAGGTTTGTGCTGGAGTAGGGTCCTGTCAGGGACTGGACCTGCAGAGCTGTGGAGAGAGGAGCCCATGCTGGAGCAGGGTCCTGGCAGGACTTGTTACCCTGTGGGGACCCACACTGGAGCAGGCTATGCCAGAAGGACTGCATCCTGTCCGTCAGCAATCCACAAGCAATCCACGTTGGAGCAGTTCATGGGGAGCTGTTGCCCATGGGATGGACTCATGTTGGAGAAGCTGATGGAGGACTACCTCCTGTGGGAAGGATCCCACACTGGAGCAGGGAAAAGACTCTTCTCCCTGAATAGCAGGAGGAGCATCATGTGGATGTAATACCCATTCCCCATCTCTGTGTCCCCTCTCTCACTGTGAGGGACGAGGTAGAGCTGGGAAGGAAGAGGAGTGTAAGGGAGGTGCCTTTAAGATTTATTTTGCTTTTCATTATCCTGCTCTGATTTTGTTAGCAATGAATTCAATTAATATCCCAAATTTGAGTCAGTTTTGCCCATGATGGTGAGTGATCTCTCCCACTTCTTATCTCAACCTACGAACCCTTGTTATATTTTCTTTCCTGTGTACATTTGCAGAGGGAAGTGATGGAGTGGCTTTGCTGGGTGCCTGGCATCCACCCAGGGTCATCCGCAATACCATTGTGTGAATCTATGGTTGTAGATCCATTGTAACTATCTCTTTATTGCCACAGGTATATTTATTAACACAGGATGTTCTTCAGGGTAGGGTCCAATGCATAAACTGGCTTGTAAGTAGTGAAACACAGATACCCTTCTCCCATGGTGAGTGTCTTGATGGCTACACTACAAAAGGCAAGCTCAGTTTTGCTTCTTGTGTCTAACTCTTTTTCTGCATATTAGGCCACTTTCTACCCACTCTTCTGGATGCCAGATTTAGACTTCTACAGCTGAAAAGATAGGAAGCCACCAGTGCAAAACAGGTTTATACCAGCAGTGGTTGATAGGGTTTTCTCCTAATATCATCAGACAAAGCCCTGCTCTGGACTTGAGTAATAGTGGTCCCAGTTTCCCACCTCTCTAGGTCCCAGTCGGACTCACTGGCAAGAAAGATACTTCCCAAAAACAAAAGCTTTCGCCACCTGAGCATGCTGAGGGTGAAAAGGAAAGATAGCATTGTGATATCTAGTCCTCCGAGGTTGCCAAACAGCTGAACAGAGAATTTCAGGAGTAAAACTTTGAATTAAGCCATCTGCCAGGCTTTAAATTGTGAAGACCACACAACAACAGTTGTTGAACAACCAAAAGCATGCTCCTCAGTGATCCCTGCTAAGGGTGTTTTGCAGACTCTCTACAGTCCTTGAGAGAAAGGGTCTAAGACTAAGAATTGTACTCCATTCTATCAATAAGGCTATAATTAACATGTCCAGTGCTTGCACAGCTTTAATGTACAATAACCATAAAACAGTAGCAGAGACATTCCCTGCACAGAACAAAGGCTTCTTCTTGTCTTTCTGTTAATCATTGCTGTGCGACAAACTTTTTATAGCTCTTCATGTCTGTAAGTTTACTATTCATTTTTCACTTCAATAGAACACATTTCCAACTATTTTGCAAAGTATTGTGGCTTCACCAAATGACTCACTGATAATTACTGTCATAGGAGAGCAAACTGCTCAGTATGTTAATATGCATTTTACTATTCTTAGTTGTTATGGTGGCTGTAAAAATCCATTGTGAGATGTTTGCTTCCAGTGCCCTGTATCAAAACACAACATCATAGAAAAATATCTGTGCCCAGTGTCTTTCTGCCTGCAGTGGTCAAGCCCACAGACTTACAAACATTTTGGTAAATCAAGTGAGGTATATTTCTTAAAGATTTAGTGCTGTAACTTAAGTCAGGATTAATCACAAATGTAAATCATCAAAGTCAGTGAGATGACTAATGTGAACAAAGATTAAATGGCAAGACCAAGTCTCAATTGTGTTTAAGAAATGACTGCCAAAAACCCCATCCCACTATTTTTTTACACATTTCTCACCTTGGACTATGACGAATGAAGCAGAAAAGTAGATCATATCTAAAAGACTCTGACTAAGAATTTTGACTTTCCCTTGTCTTGGCTCTGCTGGAGACCAGGCAGTGAATTTTTTGACTTGTATTATCATTTTTGAGTAATATCATTTAGATGACTAACTGAGTGAAGTTTGTGTTAATTCTGTCATTTGCAGAACTTTCATGCAAGACAATTTTATTTTGTTTTGGAGATGAGATTGCTCATATCCACATGGACAGGAAACTGTCTAAAGGGAAAGTGTGAAAAGGTGTTGGGGGGGGGGCGGTTGTCTGTTTACATCTTTGTCAGAAAACTTCATTTGCTGGGGCTTTAGACAAGATCCTGCCAGCAGTAGCTTCAGTTACTGCAGACCAAGAGAGGCCCCGGACATGAAGGACCTTTGAGCCCCTTCAAGTAGAACTGATCTTACTTCTCAAGAAATCCTCAGTCCTCACTTCACATCAAAATCCTCCAAATTATTGGCTGGTTGTATTTAATCAGAATGATTCGAATGTCAGCAGCGAGGCAGCCCTGAGTGGGTACACATGTCAAATCTCACTGGTTCTTGGCAACCTCTGAGCAAGATGCTGCGAAGTATAACTTAGTATGGTGAGCTTGTTTCACTACATTGAAACAGCTCCCAATGGCAATGACTTGTCACCTGTCTCCCTCCTGTGCTGTTGGCCATGAGAAATTGCTGATCTTCCTACCTGCGTGTCATCTCCACCTTCCTTTTAAATTAATGTGGGTGTAAGGTGTGTCTGGCCATCTCAGTCACTCAGGGTGCCTGCTGGCTTTCCTTCGCCAGTGTTCTTAAGTGGCGTGCTCCAGATTTCCTACTCATGTCTGCTACTCAGTCATAGGAAGAAGGAAGCTAGGACTCATCTCTTTTTTCTTTTCAGTGATATTCCTAGCATCTCCCACTTTCTATATGAATATTATGCACTCCATAAAATGGGACATTTTCACATTTTGAGGGCTTCTCAGTGATTCTTTTTTCCAGTCCAATATTGAAAATGAATGGTAATACATGATACTACTTTCCACAACATTGGCAGCACTATCTCAAGAGCTTCAGTTAAGGGCAGTGTTATTCACATTAGCATATCTGTACATTAATGAAAGGGACCTTTTTGAAAATACTTCTTTTTGTGTTTAAAATATTCAGGTGAAATCAGATACTTCCATCAATTCTGGACATACTGTTGTTCTCCATATTGTCTCTCAATCTAAATGGGTAACATGCCAGTGGCTCTGTGGGCAGAATTGACATTTGGGACCTAAGAAACAGAACATTTTTGTTTGATCTTAGACTAATCTAAAATACTTGAACATCATAACCTTCTCAGTTTTGTCCATTTGTCATATGAATAGCTATGAAGCCTTAAGTTGGTTGCTGCAGTGCAAAAGTATCATGTAAATATTCTTTATTTAGTCCATGCACTTATTGTGCAATTTTTGGTGTTTCTTCACACTTAACAGTTCCAGTAAACATTGCCTCACTTATGTCTGCCTAAGTTACAATGTGAACATCTATTTCTCTTGGGTTTGCTTTTAGCAAGAGTACATTACAGCACAAATATTTTTCCAGAACAGTTTCCACAAATGTTCCCAGATGCATGGAAATATTTTGATTAATACTTTGAACTGTAGTCAAATGACTTGCCTTTTTCTTTAACACATTTTATTTCTGTCTTTGATTTTTATAAAGTCACAATATCATCTATTTTATGGAACTTTCACTACTGCTCTTCCTGAGCAGGAAGCCCTGGAGGACTTGTTTAGTCTTAAACATTTTTGAGCACTGATCACATTAAATACATAAAAAGATTGGTGAATATAGTTTTCTGTAATTGCATTGCTATTTAGTAAACCTCCTACAGATACAAAGAAAGTAATGTAAGGGAACCAAGGATAATAGCAGAAGTCACTATCTCTTCAGTAAATTTCAGGGTGTGAATGTGTGTATATACATACACATATAAATAAATCATTTAACTGTGTTTAGTAGAGCACAGTATTAAGAAATGTTTTATTCTTATTTTGCTCCAGACTTATTTCAATTATTACATTGTGCTGTATGTGGATTATAATACAAGTGAGGAATTAAAGCCTCACCTCTTTGGAGGCACTGGAACTTTTACTTTCAACTGATTCTAAATTTCAGCCTGGGTCATATTCAAAGCTGTTATTACAGAAAGCCCAAGAGGCATGGGCACAACTGAATGCCAAAGAGTCAACCAATGCAAGAGATTACAGGCATTACTTCTGTTATATTTTTGTTAGTTACTTCTCAAATGCTTTTTCTAGACCTTGCATGTCGTACTGTGACTCAGCATAGCCTTAGCAATACTCATTAAGCCAAAATCAGAGGTAGTGTTAAGAGAGTCTAAGTCATGTAGCAATAAATACCAAAGAATCTGAAGGAGTTGAAGTTAATATTTTGCTGTCCAAAAGCAAGTATAAATCATACCATGCTAAAGTCAGCTGAGAATTCAGCTAAAGATCTTCATGACCTACTTCATCCCTCCAATAGGAAAATCAGCAGAGGTGGATAATCATAGAATGGTTCTCTTTTTTACAGTTTTCCCAAAAGCCTTAGACTCCTTTTGTGCAGAATCCACAAAGCTATGTCTTTCATCCATGCTATTTTTTTCTGTACCTCTGGAGAGGTGGAAAATGGTGAATATGTTCCTTCAGCCACATCAGCATTCAGCCCTCTATACCACCTTATCCCTGAATCTGTCAAGCACTCACTGTAAGATTTGGAGAGTAATACCAGATTTTGCTGTAAAAGGTTTTGATTCTCCTGACCTCCACCAAATAGAAGTAATGTAAAATATAGAAAACATCTTTGTTACTAATCTGGGAGAAAGATCAGGTCTGTTTTCATGGCTGATTATAATTAGTGACAAACATAGCGAATAGGTGACCAAACTCCATCTGGAATATTATTTCCAAGACTGTCCACCCACATAGGAAGGATATTATTTGCCTTGGAGACTTTTTTCTAGAATTCTAGAATTTCAAGAACCTGAGTCATGAAGGCAAATTTCAATTACTGCTTTTTTTTTCTAGATATGAGACTTACAGTTGTCAAAAGCATATGCCCAAGATTCATCAGAAACTATTTATCATGGTGAAAACACTGTGCACCATTTCATTTTAAAAGCTGCCTGAAGTTTCAGGATTTACTTTTTTTGGCAGTCCTGTGAACTCAGTGCATCGGATCCGTACAATCCGTGTGGGACGTAGTGTGTGCTGAACAAGATTCCTCACATAGGTTCTTCGGTATGCCTAAGACCTTAAGTAAGCCACCAATGTTTATGAGCAAGCAGATCTTCAAGCTTATTGCTGGATCTCATGCCTGACATTTCCAGTAGCATGCCAACTGTCTCTGCGTGTCTGTTATCCACTGGCAAATGGAAGTGTGGAAAAAAAAAATTGACCGTGCAGCCTCCAGGTGGAGGCAGTGGTTGATCTCTCAGGGTTGGGCTGCTTTTGAGTCCCCTCCCTAGTCATGGTGGGTTCCATAATCTGTTACCTTTAACCAGGCTGCAAATTCTAGATATTAGAAACAGGAAAGGAAGAGGGGTAAACTAATGTGGGCAAATGTTATTAGATCTTTCACATTGAATAATCCAGGGAGACAGATAGAAATGGATTCAAGGCACTTAGATTTTTGGCGGAGGGAGGTTACGGATATGTGTGATACAAGACTGAGGGCTGAGACAAACAGGAAAATACTCTGAATTTGTTTTCTCTTTGGTTTGCTTTACTCCAGAGGGCTACCTTTGTTGACATATATATACAGGCTGACAGTAATATAACAGGATAATGTTGGTGAGGACTGTATTATTTTGGTAAGTGTTTAACATAATGAAATCAGGAATCATTTATATTCTGAAACTAGGATTTAATAAAGAAAATTTTCTGTTGTGTCCATAAATTTTACTTGTAAAAGAAAGAAAGGAGATAGAGATACAAACCTTCTGTGAGGATAAAAACGAGGAAGACAGCTATCTCACACTAATCAAACGTGTGCACATTCGAACACATTCTGGGATGAGAACTGGATTTCTTGCTGGCCATGTGTCACTTTCTAAATCGGAGGTTGAACAGGGGGCAAACCAGCACCAGACTCTCCCTGGCATCTCCGCTTTTTGGGAGGCAAGGCTGGGTGTGCGGGGACGGGGTCTGCCGGCGGTGATCGCCCCGGGAGGGCCAGCGGGACCGAGCTTCTCCAAAGTGCGTCCCGGCTTCGCGCAACATTTCAGCGCTGCCGGCTAAGGGGCGAGGGCGGAGATGAAGCAACACCACCGAAATCCTTCAGCCTTGACGGCCACGCAGGCCGGCGGCCGAGCCTTGGCGCCCACGGAGCCCATGGCCAGGCGGCGCCCGGCAAGGCCGCCAGCGGGCTCCTTCCCCCCGACACGTCTCGTCTCCTCGTCTTCTCACGATCAGCGCGATCAGCGCGACAGCTTTCCGCGAGTGACAGNGCGGGTACGCGCCTCGGGAGCGCGGCTCCCGCGTCCTCGTTCAATCGCGCGGAGACGGCGGGGCTCGGGCTCGGTTCCCGCACGCCGCGCAGACGCACCCCGGTAACGCCGCGCACCGCGGCACCGCGGCGGGAGCCGAGGCGGGAGCGCGGGGCGGGGGGCGGCGCTCGGGCCCC